>BLSH010274888.1:445512-448012 GCA_018402905.1 Glandirana rugosa
CCCATAGAATTGACCTTTTTCTAACTCTTCGTGACGGAAACTAGGACTTAGACCCGGGTGAAATCCAGGATATAAGCGGACCACTGTGTTTCCCAGGTGATTGAGGCTCTGTGTCTCCAAGATTAGGACGTGTTGAGATAGATGTACTCAATTTTTTTCCCTAAAATAATTTTGAATGGCATTTTAGGAAAAGAGGGTTAACTCCTGGTAGGACGAACATAAAACCCCACAAAGTCATGAAGAGCTGCGTCTGTCAGTGAACTCGGAGAAAAGGATTTTACGGTAAGTTTTAATAAAATCCCTTTTTTTAACTCATGTAGATAGAGTTGTGCAGGATTAGAACCTCTGTGTCTCGGAGTTAGTGGACCCTTTGTGTCACCAGGCGAATATAGGACCTAAAGTGGGCCCAGATTCAGGATCAAAGGCAGTGCTTCTCAATCTTTTTCCAGTTAAGATACCCTTTAATATTATACACAATTTCAAGGCACCCCTAATAGTTTTACATATTACAGCTGCATTAACACAAGTAGGACACCCATTTCGTGCAAAGGAAATACACTTTTGCACACTGGTGCTGACTAATATTCCAGCATTTGTTCTCACTCATTTTCTCTTCACTATGCTGCTAATGTGATCCCAGTGCTGACACAGGGGTGAGGGGCCAAACAAGGATACTGTCCAGGTGACAGATGTCCTCCTTATCAACTAATGGAGTCAGCAGTTGTTAGGGCACTGGCGGCTGTCCCACATGGTGCCCAAGGTTGTAATTTTGCACAATGAAAACATGGCTTTGTGTAACAAAAGGCAGGCTTGATCTACCCACTGACTTGTACACAATTTTTCTGCAATTTTTTAGACATTTTGTCAAGGCACCCCTGAAGAACCCAGGAGACTCGTCTAAGGTACAGCCTGGTGTTTACCAGAGTACCCCACAAAAATGACAGGCTTTGCTGAGGATGGCTTCCAGGTTGTGGCCCTCAGTTACACTTATAGTAGTGACAAATGACAGGCAAGGTCATGGTCAAAAAAGACAAAAGGTCAGAGCAGCTGGATAACAAGGATCGTCAAATAGGAACAGGTCATAAATGGGTTTCAGAACTGGAACAGATATCACGGGTACAGTGTCAGTGTTCAGCATAAATTAGTACACACCAACAAATTTGTCAGAAAACCTTTACTTTCCTTTCAAAATCAACATTTTCTAGGAGATGCTATTCTACAAAACACTCCAACAAATGCGGGCCATTGATTGCAACCAGGATTTGTTAATTCAATCAATTTCCTAATAAATTCATTGGGGTGAATACACCCCAATGAAAGTCTTAGGAGCAAAGCTAAATTTTAGACAACAAAATCCTAATTAACAAGAATTCAACTACAGGTGAGTCTAATTATTCATTAAATAGGTGCCTTGCAGACAGTCGATTATAAAAGAGCGTTCCTTAACAAGGAAAACTCCTTCCCCTTTCATGCTGTCCTCAATGCCACCACATGGAAGAGAAATGTCACAAGGCCTGAGCGAGAAAATCATTTCTTTACAATGTGAAGGCTACAAGAAGATCAGCAAAGCTTAAGGCCTCATTTACACTGCTGCTGGTAATCGGACGTTTTGAGGCATTTGGGCTTTTTTTTTCAGCTGCCCCTGAACTTTCCTCTGTTATCGAATCAGTACATTTACACAGGGTCATTTAAGATTGTTTCCAGGCAGTTGAGTTTAAAGGCTTTTATTTGGAACACAAAAAAATGGGTTCAGATGCCAGCTCAAAGGCATTTGAAATGCCAAAGAGCATGTAAACGCCACTAAACGTGGTAATTCACATCTAGGACCGTTTTGTTTACAGGCGTTTTTATTTAAAAAAAAAAAATATATATAATTTTATTTTTCTTTAAAAATGCGCCTAGGCGCGAATGCGGCATTCAAAACGCAGTAAAACGGCCGTTTGAGACGCCGGCTTCTAGCTGTCAAAAAAAATCGTTCAGGGGAGGTTGAAATAGCGTCCCGTGTAAATGGAGCCTTACTTATCAGTCAGAATACTATAGCAAAAGTGATACAAAAAATCAACAAAGCTGGAATTGCAACCATCTCACAGAGATATCCAGGCCGTCTATGGAAGTTAACACCTTGAGAGGAGCGTCTTCTGATGAGAGGGGTTGAAGAAAAGCGCCATGCAAGTTCACTGCAGTAGAAAGCCAAACTGGGGTGATTGTTTCCCATGACACAATATGGCATACACTGCAGAGGAATGGCATGCATGGGTGCCATCCACAATGAAGCCTCTCCTAAAGCCCATGCACAAAAAAGCCCACCTAGAATTTGCCAGGGCCCATGCTGAAAAAGAAGACTACTGGGACTGTACTCTGGAGTGATGAGACCAAGATAAATCTTTTTGGAAATGATAGCTTCAAAACTGTGCAGCGTCGCAAAGATGAGGCGTACAAAGAAAAATGCATGGTGCCTACAGTGAAACATGGTGGTGGCAGTGTCCTTCTGTGGGACTGC
>BLSH010274888.1:453012-460288 GCA_018402905.1 Glandirana rugosa
TCACTTAAACGTGGCAGCTCCTAAACACTGCTGAAAGCCTTGGTGTACATTGACACTTAGCCTTTTATGGAGTTAAGTTTAGGCACTTTGGTAAAAAAACGCCAAAAGCTCCTAAACTCAAGTTTAGGAGCTGGCAGTGTAGGCTAGTGTACATGAAGCCTAACACTCCCCTCTGCCCAGGCAGACAGTGACATATCTGCCCCCCTTTGCTCCTTCATCCAGAGTGCAGGGCACTCTAATACAGGAGGTGTGTTACTGACCAGATCACCAGGGGAAAACAGAGGGAAAAAGAAAACAAATGCAGCCACCAATCTATAATGATTTGTAAGCTGGTTTTGGGTTTAATACCTCTTTTTAAGGGTGTGTTTTTTTTTTGTTTTTTTTATGTTTGTTTGCTGGGAAAAGACAAGTTAAGGATCTTGTCTTGTTTCTAGACTTGTCACGTCAACTAGGTGGATGGCTGAACTCGATGCCTACACTGTGTTTTCCTGACAACTATTTTATTTTCATAAATCGCTTCACTCTCTGTCTCTTTTTTTTTTTTTTTTTTTCTTATAATCCATAGCAACACCGGTAAATAAGCTCTTGTGTTTCCAGGTTACATCCATTATCCAATTTTATTTGTAGGATGTTAGCCTTCTGGACAAAGCAACATAAATACACTTTTTATTGTTTTGGAAATACAGAAGTGAACTATTTTGAAGAACATTTCCTCAGCTTGGAAGAAATAACTCATGATTTTTTCAACTTCTTGACTTTGTTTCTCCTTCTTTTTTAGCAATATGAACCGTGAAGAACGGAACGTGCTGCGTATGAAAGAAAGGGAAAGGCGAAATCAAGAAATTCAGCAGGGCGAAGAGACCTTTCCATCTACCTCTCCTCTCTTTGCTGAACCTTATAAAGTTGTAAGTGTTTTTCCACTAAATGCTTATAAACTGGGCAGCACTGATTTATCAGACTCTTTTCTGTAAGTCTCTTTGTTACAAAAGGTCTCTATGGACTCTGCTAGTCTTGTGATTTACTGTACACAAGCACACATGATGTACTGCATGTTTCCACCCCCTCCTCTTTGCTGGCAGTTCCTGCTGCTTCTGACTTGCCTCTTTGCAGGGCAGTCTGTCAGCAGTGTGCACTCTGTCCCTTTATTGCTAGCATACACAATACTTGTGAGGTACATTACATGCCTTGACTTGTAGGTTTCTAGTCTGCGCTAATGTGTCATTGGAATTTCTGTCCTTCCAAAGTTGAGATCACCTAATTGCTTCCGGATTAAAAACCCAGTTTTCCAAGCTTCATAAATTGTTAGGTGTAATCTGTGGATTTATTGTGAAAGCACAGATTGGATAAACATGATGAAGTAGACACATACTGCCTTTGACACTACAGCTTGAATAAAAGCTCAGTCATGGTCACACTTCCCTTTTATCAGACATGGCTCCTGTAAAGTTTTCTTCCTAATGATAAGAATGGGTGGGTCTAGGCACCGATTTTATGTTTGCTGTATGGCACCTTTATGCACACGTCGAGCGTGAATATTGATCCGAACAGGTATTAGACGTTTTCTGTGACATTGGTTAAAGTGGAACTCCAGCCAAACCCTTAAATATGCAATTCAAATAAACACGTTGTTTACCTGCAGAAGGATTTGTAATTCTTTTCAGCTGATCTTGTGATTTTACCCACCACTTCCACACTGTATAGCAAGGAGGTTATTTTTCTACTTGTTCAGGAATGGAGGGTATTTTGGTACTTGCTCAGCAATGAATCAGTATCACCTCTGTCAAGTTAGTAGGTATGTGATGCAGGAAGTAGCATTGTTTTGGAGGTGCAGTGTTGCAGGCGTATGTAAATCTTTGCAAATCACTTGTTCAAACTGCGTTTATTGAAGATTTTTCATATAACTTGGGGATACAGAATGCAGTAGAAATGATACAGTATAGAGACATAACCAGTGTTGCTGTCGCAAACATTTTGCATTAGTTATTGGGTCCAAACAAGACCAATTTGCATTTGGCCTAGTATCTGCATGTCTTCACTTCATGGGTGCAACAGAATTATTGAAGGAGCCTCCCATCAGATGGGAGGATTATCAAATTTACGTTTTGGAGATCGCATTAATTTATGATTTTTTTGTGCTGATGTTTATGAAATAATTTTATGTACAACACCTGAGTAAGGATGAGTTGTGTGTTTTTTTTTTTTGGTGGGGAGTAGGTGGTAGTAGGAAAGGATAGTTTTAGTGGGGGGATGGTGATGTAGGGTGGAGGAGAGACGAACCTATATTTAATAGGGGGGAGGAGCAGAAGATCTTCTTTCTGACACCACAGTCACTCCAAGGGAGTGTAGGGTAAAGCCCCTTTCACATGAGCACTGATTGACAGGCGGACCCGATCGGACCATCCATTGCTCTCTATGGAGCAGCGGAAGTAAACAGATGTGTGTCCATTTACACCTGCCAACATCCTATTTGATCCTATCAGCCAAAAACAGACGGATGGGAGATCCGTTCCCCAACGATCGAATCGGATGACGGATGTAAATGGACAGACGGCCCGTTTACACCTGACCATTCACAGAGGAAAGCGGGCTGTGTCTGTGTCCGTTCTGCATAAGTGGACCGGACATGGACCTGTCATTTGCCTGCTCAGCAGGAATCAGCGGACAGATTCCCTGCTGAGCAGGCGGATTCAGTGGCAGAGGCTACCAGTGTGAAAGAGCCATTATGGAGAAGATAGGTTGCCATAGAGTTCTGTTAAATGGTCCAAGCAGTCCAAGTCCCTGTAAAGGAACTCTGTTAATTTTGTTCATGAGCTAGGTGTAGTTTTTAGGGCTCATGCACATTGTAGCTCAAAGAAGCGGCTCCTACAGGCTTTGGAGCTCTTATTTTTTCTGCCTGTAAACTCCCCTCCATGTTAGCCAATGTGTCCATGCACACTATGGCTTTTTAAGTCATATGCATCTAGAGGCAGAAAAAAAAAATGCACCAAACTCGCGTTTTTGAGAGAAGCTAGTGCCTTAAAGAGCTCAAAAAATCTCAAACGCACAAAAACGTTTGTTCCAGCTTTTTGTTTTGTTTATGCAGTTCTTAAGCAAATACTATCTAGATTAGAAGCTTATGCTCAAAAGAGCTCAAAGAAGATTGAAGAACTCAATAAAAAAAAGCTCACAAAAAGCACAAGCTTCTTCGAGCTGAAATAAAAGCTCAAATGCCTAAGCAGTTTTTTTTGAGCTGCAGTGTGCATGAGCCCTTAATGCTATAGATGAAGTCTAGTTTTGTTACACACTCCTAGTATGGGTAGTTGGAAGGTAAAACAATATTTCAGTTGTATTTATCTTTTGCCTGCAGTCCCAGTTTGTCTGTATCCAGATTTATTTTTATGTGATATGTTTTAGATATTCGGTCTACTTTCATCTTTCATTGTCCATCTAGAGCAGTGTTTCTAAATCCAGGGTTCCTTGAAACCTAAGGATACCACCAGAAGTAGCTAGGGCTTTCTTGAGCAATGAGAAATTTCTGTCTCTCAGATCAGTTCCCACTGACACCAATGATCTTTTTAGCGATCTGTAGGGGGTAATTTCCATTTCCATTGACCACAAGTGTGTAAGCCGCATTCTTCCCACTGACCATCACATTAATGTACTAAGAGTTGTAGATAATAGTCATTTTAGCAGGGGTTCCTTGAGACTAGAAAGTTATTTCCATGATTCTTCTGTGTTTGAAAAGGTTAAGAGAGACTGATCTAGAGTAAGATTCATGCTAGAAAGTTTATTTATAATATTATACAGATTTTAAAATGTTCACTTTGTTCCTCACTATTCTTTGTAGGTGTAATTGATTTGTATATCCTGGGTATTTTGGAGAATATCTGTCTTGACCAGTGTAATTTATTCTGTTCTTGTCTGTTCTAATTTGTTTTATTTTATCTTTCTCTCATGTTCTGTGCTTTTTGTGTGTGAAAATAAACTCCATGTGATAATACCAACATGGCATTGACCTATGTGGACATCCATTTTATTTTGAGCATTTCTAGACTGTTCTAGATCTGTTTGAAAACCGTGTGTGCTTATAGTTGTGGTTAAAGTGATACTGAACCCTCACGTTTTTTTCACCTATATCTGTTACAAAATCATAGCATTATATGAGAAGTTTCGCTTCTAAGTTTTATTCAGGCTCTGTTTTTCCCATTTCTGGTTGTCCTGTTTGCTGGGTGACCCGTGTATTGCCCATCTCATAGCGTCACCCGTGCGCGCGCGCTCACACCTATGTGACTACAGCCCTGCGTAGGAATGCTGGCTGTGCCCGCACTCACTGTGTCCCCGGGCACGGAGGATGCTGTAGCTCTGCCTCCCATGTGCTTTGACACTATGAGATGGGCAATACACGGGTCACCCAGCAAACAGGAAATGGGAAAAACAGAGCCTAAATAAAACAACTTAGAAGCGAAAATGACACAAAAGGTTAGACTTCTCATGTAATGCTATTATTTAGTAACCGATATAGGCGAAAAAACGTGAGGCTTTAGTATCACTTTAAGTTAGATTATGTTGCATCTGACAGAATATACAGATTTATTTGATGGTGGGTGTCTGTACTGCTTGCAACAAAAAGTGCACAGGTATTAACGGTAATTGCTCCATATTGCTTTATACTCAGCCGTACTCTAGGAAATTGTGAGGATGAACAGGGAGCCCTGTAACTTGAGGTCACAGCATTTATTCCTGGTTGAAGTTATTACATTACGTCCTTTACAGAAAAAAATATGAATCCTTTCTTTGGGCTGTTTCTCTTACTTTGCTCAAATTTGAAACCTGTTCAGATTCCTGGTTTCTGATCCGTAACCCCCCCCCCCCCCTTCTTTATTTAACAGAGCTGGGGAAAAAAGCCAGTCTTCAGGCAAATCTTTTTTGGGGGAAGGGTTTGAACCTCTGTCAGTTTTTTAATTGTTCTTGAAGTTTCCATTTGAGGAATTGCTTCACACTTCTGTATACTTGACTGCTGCCAAGCTCACTTTTTACACTTTCACTGGGCATCGTCGTTTTGCATTGAGCCATTAATCAGACTGCAGGAAAAATATCACAATTCTAATTGCATGGCCAATTTTATTATTTTGTGGCAGTTAAAGGACACAGCCTGGAGCTGGACCAGTTGGCACTAAAACTGTGCTGTCTCTTCAATCGCCAGCTGAAACATTGTATTTTGCGCACTGGTAGAGGATAATGTATGACAAGGAAGTAATTTTCAGTAAGGCCTAGGGTAATATCACAGACCTCATAGTAAATCGTAAATCTTGTGTAGAAAATTTTTTACAGATAGGTGTTGGCTGTTCTAGCATTCTATTCTGACATAGATTACCACGTGTACAGATATATAAATAGCTCTTGATCCGTGTGACTAAATCAAATGCTTGAACAATGTATCTACTGTAAAGTTAGTGATTTGTAAAGGAAAACATTTTCTATTTTGAAAATAAACGTGGTATACTTACCTGCCTTGTGCAATGATTTTGCTCAGAGTAGCCCAGATCCTCTACTTCTGGGGTTCCCGGGCCGATGCTCTTGGCTCCTCCCCCCTTATGAGCACCCCCATAGCAAGCCGCTTGCAATGAGGGCGCTCATGCGGGCTGGATCCCCCGGCTGGGCTGTATCTGTCCATTGACACACGCTGCATGACCTGGCCCCACCCCCACTCCTTCCTCTCCAGGTGCGATTGCCGACAGCAGGAGTCAATGTCTAATGAGGGGGAGAGGATGAAAGATCCGCTGCTCTCGAGCACAGCGCTGGATCGAGATTGGGCTCAGGTAAGGAGTGGGGGAGGGACGGAAGAAACTCATCACAGAAGGCTTTTTTTACCTTAAGTTGTAGCACACTAGAATGCGGTGCCGTAAACATGCGTTTCATGCACGTTTTCCGTACCGTGTTCAAAACGCGCTGCACTTGTGATTAACAACACCCCAAACACAAGTCGCAAATGCATTGCGTTTGCCTGCACCAGCTCGCATGGAACTGTACATCTTTTTTGTCATTCTAATCCTGATGAACCTGTTAAACTTGAAATCCAAGTTTTTTGGGTTTTTTTTGTAACTTTTTTTTATTATTTTGTATACAAGTACAGAACAAAAGAAGAAAAAAAACAGTCAACGTTCAGGGCTACAATGCATCAGTAACAGTAAGCAATGCAGGTCCTATTTAAGTACATGGATGTAACCGTTTAAGGAGACAACAAAGCAGTATATTATAGACAGCTGTAAACTCCAATATGAAATCCAAGTTTGACTAGAAATTGTAGTCATATCGTCTCCTTTCCTTATTCATCACACAGCCGATGGAGTCTAGAGTGATAGACCTCCACCTTTCACACCTACTTCTGTCGGCCCAGCCTGAGCTTAAACTTATCAGTTTGAGAATCCACACACATAGAGCATTTTTGTACCGGAGCTTTATTTTTTTTCTGCCAGAAAACTCCTTTCAAAAATGCAAACCAGAAAGGTGTTTTTTTTTTTTTTTTTTCTGCCTCTAAATGCTGAGCATAAACTATGCCTCTAAACATCTTAATATGCGTGGACACATAGAATATATGGAGCTGCTTCTACAGGCAAAACACAAAACTCCTGTAGAACCAGCCAACAGCTTAAAAGCGAAGCCAGTGTGCATGGAGCCTTAAAGCTGTTCTCAGAAATAGCCTGTCATTCTCTGGATGTACACAGTTTTTTGTATGTATTTTTGTAAAATAGGACTTTATACAGATAACAGAATGTATGGTGATTACAAACATTCTACAATATTGTAAAATGTTATTAATAAAAATCTACTATATTTTCCATTTAAAGTAAAAAAAAACTAAAAATAATAAAGGCAGTGATGTACTGTAGAAACAAACCATTGCTTTGTGTTACCTGTGTTTTATTTTATGTATTTTTTTTATTTTAAAACTAAACTCCAAAATTTACCTTTTATATCATCTAAAAATAATTATTGTAAAATGTTATAACATCTTACAAACATTAGTGGTATGTAAGACAATAGACATATTTCAGGATAAAATGTTTTTATGTATGTTTTTTGACACATGTAGGTCTCTTACTGTCCGATAAAGACTCTTGTCGAAATTCCGAGGTACGTGTGACCGAAGCGAAAATTCGACAACCGACCAAGATGTCCTCAAAACACAAAACGGACATCTTCGTCGAGGTATATAAGATACACAGGTGCGTATAATTCTACAAATCTCCGTATCAAATACGAGTCGTAAATCTCCGTCTTTTTTTTTTTTTTTTTT
>BLSH010274888.1:467005-480048 GCA_018402905.1 Glandirana rugosa
CCCCCCCCCCCCCCCCCAAATTCTCCACCTATCACCAAACCTCTCATTGAACCCCCTTCCCTCTCATCACACAACCGGGTTTACTTATCTCCCACTGCCCACATTTTTTAGCTACCAAGATAAATTGTTACTAAACCCACAACAATACAATCAGTCTGTATATGCAGTAAAGCATGCTTGTTATACACTCTGTGGAACCTAAGGGGTTAATCCTGCTCATTGTGTAAAAAGGCTGTTTGATCCTGTCTTCTCTTTTCCTCACCTTCTTCCATTGACCGCAATATATTTCCTGATAATACAGAGCCAGGGGACATGCTGCACATGCTCAGTTTGGGATATATTGCTAGAGAGGTTTTTTTTTTTCTAAGGGGGAGCATGTATTCTGCACAGAGCCAATCAGCACTGTCCAGATAGAGGGTCAGGGGTCCTGCCTCCTGATAGGACAGTCTGTGCAGAATGAAAACTCTCCCTACACGCTTTTACCAGACACTGATAGAAGCCACAAGACTGCTATATACTGCTGATGAGAAAAGGTATCTAGCAGTTTATATTTACCAAAATAATTGCATTTCCATGTTTTGTGTACTGTGGGAGACCAGATATAGTGAATGCAGGGCCCTGGGTTTAGTAACACTTTAAGTGGAGGTCATCATGCCCTGTACTATCTCATAGCTATCCTGTAACTGCTGTTTACAGACAGGAGGAAGAAAGCACTGCCTGCACCTCCTCCCTGGGCTCTCTCCTCTTCCCTGCTGCTATGTGTACTCTCGATGGCAAAACAAGCTGAGGGGGCTCCAAGACCTGTCCTTGGCAACCGATGACGTCATTGGTTGGTAGGACGCGGACCCGCACAGCTTTCTGTTTTGCCAGTAAGAGAACACAGCAGCGGGGAGGAGGAAATTGTCCAGGGAGGAGGTCCGGGCAGTGCTCTCTTCCTCTTGTTTGTACACAGAAGTTACAGGATCGCTGTCAGCACCCAGGTTGAAAAACATTGGTTTAAACTGAAAAGAAAAAAATAAGTTTATTTTGAAGTTGATGGTAGCAACTCCTGTCAGAAAAGTCGGGACAGGGCCAAGTTGCCATGGTGTTGCATCCCCTCTAACCTTTAACAGCACTCTGTAAATGTCTGGAAACTGAGACCAGTTGCTGTAGTTTTGGAAGAGGATTGTTGTCTCATTCTTGCTTGATATAGGATTCTAATTGCTTAACAGTCCTGTCTTTGTCAGATTTCTTATTTCAAGATGTGGCAAATATTTTCACCTAGTGACAGTCCAATTAAGCACCAGGACTCTTCTACTACAAAGTCATGCTGTTGGCATAGATGTAGTATGTGGTTTAGCACTGAAATATGCAAGGCCTTACCTTTTTAAAAAAAAAAAAAAAAAAGCAACCTCTCGATGGGAGGATATGTTGGTGCCTTTCCAGATGTGCAAATTGCCCATTCCATAGGCACTAATGCACCCTTACACCATCAGAGATGCATGCTTTTTAACTGAGGGCTGATAACAAGCTGGAAGATCCCTCTTTTCTTCAGTACGCAGGATGCAGTGCCCATGGTTGCCAAAAAGAATATAAAACTTTCGATTTGTCTGACCACAGAACAGTTTTTCACTTTGCAACAGACCATTTTAAATGAGGTTTGGCCCAGCTGTAGATGGTAGCGAATGAGGGAGCATATTTTAAACACCAAACAACTTTTTTTGCACAAAAAATAAATAAAAAATTGAGACTTCTATGGCTATCTTGTGAAAGTGTTGTCTGGGTTTCATACATATCTACTGGTTGAGGCATAATAGTACAGCACCAGGATACATTTTCAAGACAAGTGTTTTGAATAAATTTACTGTATGCTTTTTCAGTGAGTCAGTGACTCAAAGTATTGAGGCCAGGGACAGTCGTATAAATAACAGGTTTCCTTTATAAGTGTAAATATTTTAGCCACTTCCGGACCGCCGTACGTCGTTTGACGGCGGTACTTTGAAGTGGAATACCGTTGTTATGGTAGCAGATAGCTACCATAACCCCGGTATCTTTTTTTTCAGGAGGCGATTCTGTACAAGATAAAAGTAATGGATTTGCCGCGAGATCACTTTTATCAGCGGCGGGAGAGGTGCCCCCCCCCCTCCCGCCGCTTTCCGGTCATCTCCGCCGCTTACCGGACCCGCCGGCAGCAGCGGAGATGATCGGGTCCTCTCACTCCAGTGTCCGTGTGCCGAGTGAGCGGCTGAAGCCGCTCACCCGGCTCCATTACATGGCTGGGCGGAAGCTACGTCACAAATAGCTTCCGCCCAATGCTCTTAAAGGGGACATTTTTTTTTTTTTTTCCCCTGCCTTTTTTCAAAATTTTTTTTTTTTTCTTTTTTTATTACATTTAAGTCTAAAAATGAGATCTGAGGTCTTTTTGACCCCAGATCTCATATTTTGGAGGTCCTGGCATGCTTTTTTCTATTACAAGGAATGTTTACATTTCTTGTAATAGGAAAAAAAGTGATCAAAAATTTTTTTTTTTTTTAAAAAGTTGTAAAAATAAAAATTAAAAAGTAAAATACATAATTAAAAAGAAAAAAAAAATTTAAAGCGCACCGTCCTTGCGAGCTCGCGCGCAGAAGCGACCGCATACGTAAGTCCCGCCCACATATGAAAACTGTGTGCAAACCACACATGTGAGGTATCGCCGCTATCGTTAGAGCGAGAGCAATAATTCTAGCCCTAGACCTCCTCTGTGACGCAAAAATGCTAACCTGTAGAATTTTTTAAACGTCGCCAATGGAGATTTTTATGTTGCAAAGTTTGTCGCCATTCCGCGAGCGGACGCAATTTTGAAGCATGACATGTTGGGTATCATTTTACTCGGCGTAACATTTTCTTTCACAATACGGAAAAAAATTGACCTAACTTTACTGTTGTCTTATTTTTTAACTCAAAAAACTGAATTTTTTCAAAAAAAATCGCGCTTTTAAGACCGCTGCGCAAATACGGTGTGACATAAAGTTTTGCAATGGCCGCCATTTTATTCTCTAGGGTCTTGGAAAAAAAAAATATAATGTTTGGGGGTTCTAAGTAATTTTATAGCAAAAAAAACTGTTTTTAACTGATAACCTCCAAACTCCAAAAAGAGGCTCGGTCTTAAAGTGGTTAGAGAAGTGTTTACTTATAAGGTCCATGTTCTAAACTGGAGATAAGAGAGACTGGGTCTGGCTCATATGGCAGTATTTGCTGGTCTTAGTACTACACCACATTTTTGACCTTCCTGGTGCGTTTCTGCATGCGTGTTTTTAATGCATTCCTGTGCGTTCTTTCCACTTTTTTTTGTTTTTTCATTTCAATTCAGAACATGTGCATTCCCTACAGAAAACTACTTTTGTTGACTGCACTGATGTAAAGTAGAGCCAATGGAATACATGAAAAACACTGTGCATGTGTTTTGATGCAGTTTAAAAACTCACCGGACTTCATCTGGTGTGAATTGGCCCTTACTAGAACCTGTTTTAGCTGGGTGCATGTGCTTGATTCAGAAAAGCTCTTGTAAGACCAGCACCAGCCCTGCAGTTGACATATGGTTTTCTGTAGTAGTCAGAGAGTAGTACTGTGTTTTTTGGTGTTTTTTTTTTTTTTTTTTTTTTTCTAGTGATGCACTCGTTTTTTCTTTTAAACTGGTAAATTCCTAACCATATGTTATCTAAGGCACAGATGGGACAGTGACTCTGATATATGTGACCTCAGCCCATACTTCCCCAGTAGATCTGTGGACACTGTTATCTTCAGAATGAACCAGTGCCTGTAATGTGGAACCTGGGATCACTGATGTTGTTCTGTGGCCCCTCCTGTGGTTGGTTATCTGTTCCAGCTGTACACCAGTGACAAACTTTAACAGGAATGCCACTAGATGGCTTAGGGCATGCTCACCTTTCTGTATCCCACTGACAAGCAGTTAGAGTCCCACCTTAAATCACAGATTGAATTGACAGTTCCTACCCTCTGTCACATATTGGCAGTGACTTTAATTTGTCAAACATGCGTCCGAGGAGTTTTTGACTTGCTTAACCTTTGAGGGATATTGTATCTTCAGCCCTGTTCTTGATTAGCAACCCACGGGTGGCCAAAGTATGCTCCGGCCTCAATTCATCTACTTTAATAGTATGTAATAATAATAATAAAAAACATTATTTTATATAGCGCCTTTAAAGGTGGCTTTTCAAAGGGCTTTACAAGGAAGACACAAGAAATACACAGGATAACATAACATAAGGGTTAAAGGGATAATTAAGTGAAAGCTTTTCTAAACAAAAACGTTTTTAGATTTGATTTGAATGAGTTTACAGAAAAGGACTTTGACATTCTTAGGAAGTGAATTCCATAGTTTTGGAGCATAGCAGGAGAAGGCTCTGTCCCCCATTGAGTATAGGTGAGTAGGGGGGACACACAGTAGACCAGAATTTGAGGAGCGAAGGTTATGGGGGGGGGGGGGGGGGAGTTGAAAAAAGTTCAGAGAGATAATGGAGTGCTAAGCCGTGAAGAGCCTTGTAGGTGAGCAAGAGGATCTTAAAGTCTATGCAAAAACGGTTAGCCAGCGCAAGGACTCCAAGATAAGGGTAATATAATCACTTGTACCAGACCTAGTCAGGGTTCTGGCTGCAGAATTTTGAACACATTGAAGCCGATTTTATAATGGATTTAGGTACACCAGCAAGTAGAGCTATGCAGTAGTCAAGTCAGGAGAACACAAATGTATTGATCAGCTTTTCAGCTACAGTGTTTGATAGCATAGGACTCAGCCGAGCAATGTTTCTCAAGTGGAAAAAAGATGTTCTAACAACATTTTGTACATGTGGCTCAAAGGTTAGACTAGCATGAAATATCGCCCCTAGATTTTTCAATTTAGACTGAAGCTTAAGTACAGTGCCATCTATAGATAAGCTATTAGGACTGGCCTTCCGTAATTGATGGGGGGGTGCCAATAATCATGACTTCTGTCTTGTCACTGTTTAATTGAAGGAAACTATGGGCTATCCAAGTTTTTATATCACAAATACAGTTAGACAGGAGAGAAGCAGCCAAAGTAGAATCTGGTTTAGTGTGGATGTATAGCTGAGTGTCATGGGCATAGAAGTGATAATTGAGCCCGTGTGATTAAGCAGTTGGCCAAGTGGAAACATGTAAATGCTAAAAAGTAAGGGACCCAAGATTGAGCCCTGAGGAACACCATACTCGCAGACCTTCAGAGCCTGACCTCCCATTTATCCCGTTTGGCTTGATGCCAGAGATATGCTAAAAACAAACACCTTCTCCATGATGGTGCATCCCCACTTCTTCAAGGAAGGGGCTGATTGTGCATCCAGCTGGATCCTCGGGTTGTTTGCCTCTTCTGCATTTAGCCCACAGACTCTCCCATTCTTTATTTGCTCCCTACTTTTCTTTCCTGCCCAAAACATTGCAACTTTGTATGTCCTACTGGGTTACTACTGCATCTCAGGACTCCATGCTCCTGTCCAAATGGGGACTGGGTTTTGGAGCTGTATCCAATCCAGACAGTTGCCACAAACCCTCCCTCCCCCAACCTTCCTCCATCATTATATTTGCTCTCTCAGGGGAATCCTCTGTCACTGTCACCCTTCAGTCCTCTGCTGCTCTCTTCAGGACTTTTTTGGGGGCTACTGCCCTGTGACGATTCCATCATCTATCATCCTAAGGGGTAAAAGTCCAGAGCTGGGCCTTCTCATGTAAACTGACTGGTCTTTTTTTGAGAACCTGGTTTTGTTTAAAGCTCCCTTTGGGAATTATTCTTCTGGGTAATTGTCCCAGTATTTTTTCTGTTGACCACTTCATGTTGTGGGCCTGTTAATCAGGTGATTATGTTGGTCCACCTGTTTTGGTGTTTTTTTTTTTTTTCCTGTCTCTTACTGGTTCAGGCTCGGTGTCCCTTCGAGTTGAGTCATTCGCGACTGCCAGTGATCTCCTCTGTCCTGGTGTTGAGCATCAGGTTGATCCTCTCTGGCCTTCCACTGGTCATTGGCCACATCATTCTTGCATGGGTTTTACCTCATCTGGTTGAGATTTGGGCATTTGTCCTTCAGATGATTGTGAGCTGCAGAGACAATCCCCAGTCTCTCCTTGTGGTCCAGCTTGTCTGTGATTTCAGATCATTCAAGGACTCTTGCCCTTGGTACTGCTTTTTTACAGAAAGTTGAAGGAAGCGAAGTAGAAGCGGGGTTATATGGGGGCTGGCTAACTATCTGTTAGCCAGTGTCCGAACTTCCTGCAGATGACAGTATATCCTGACACTGTCTGAATTCCAGTGTTCCTCAATGGACTCCAAGCAAGAGACTTTTACGGTAAGTATAAAAATATCTTCTCTTTTGTTCGTTGATACGCCCTGCTAGCACTTCAGTTTTATCTGCCTAGCGCAAGGAGTAGCACCTAGGCTCTCTGCTGGGATCTACGGTTCCCCAATTTTTTTTGTTTTTCTCAAGCTATCTGATGAAGAATGCATGGTCTCCATATGGGCAAATAGCATGTGCTTTCTTGCCGTTTCCTCATTCTGGACGGCGGGGGAGCTGCCAGCAGCAGTGGAGGCAGAGTGGCAGACTTCAGCAAGTAAAGCTGGCTTCTCCCTGGGTTGCTGGTAGCGGCGCTGTGCGGGTCCTCCTGTGCATTTCCGGACCGCTGTGCAGGGGCAACGGAGGGGTGGCCTATGGTGGGTGTGCGGCCTGTAGGCCTCACTAGTGTCCGGGGGGTAGCGCAATGGTGGCTGAACCGGGCATGTCTGTCCCGGAAGTCTCCGCTGAGTCTCCTGCTGCGCTGGGACCTGTAGTCCCACTAGACAAACTGACTTAAATTCTGGAGGCGTTTCTCACCCGGGTGGAACCAGTCTGTGTTAGGGGGTGGCGAAGAAGCGTCCACCCCCTCCCCCGTCCTCTGAGGAGGATTCGGAGCCTGAAGGGGGTTATGTGATCACAGGGACCCCCGTGGACCTGTCAGGTGAGGAATTAGATCCTTCTGACGGTGAGGAGGAGCAGGGGGCCACCGTATCGCGGGAGAAGGCGTTGGTGGGCTCCCTGGTGGCTGCCGTCTGCGAGACTCTGTGTTTGGGCCAGGCCGGGACGTCGCAAGAGGGGGCTTACGCCTTTGGGTCCCATAAGCTGGCTCTGGCTCCTAAGGTTTTCCCTTATGTGCCATATTTTGAGCATGTTGTCTACAAGGAATGGCAGCGTCCTCAGAATTCGTTAACCTTTTCAAAATGCTTTTCTGTGTGCTATCCCTTTGAGGATAGCTTGTTGAAGAAGTGGATGTCCCCCGTGGTAGACCCGCCGGTGGCCTGCCTGAACAGGGCTACCACGATCCCGATGGAGGGCTCTCCATCTTTTAAAAATCCAGCCGATAGGCGGACGGAGGCGGTGTCCAAGGCTATGTTCCTGGTGGCGGGGCGGCCATGCGGCTGGTACTGGGGTCAGCGATGGTGGCGCAGACACTCATGGAGTGGGCGACAGTGTTGCACAAGGATTTGGGGGACCTCGTGGCCCCTTTGGAGTCAGTGCAGCTGGCTGACCAGCTGGCGCAGGGTCTCGGGTACCTCGGCGACGCAGCCTTGGACCTAGCTCCCATGCTGTCAAAACTCGCAGTTTTTGCGATCATCATTAGACGGCTGCTGTGGCTAAGGTACTGGTCTGGAGACCATGCGTCGAAAAAAGGCCTTACGGAACTGCCATTTCAGGGCTGTCGGCTGTTTGGGACTTCCTTGAATGAGATCATTTAGGATTTCACTGGGGGGAAGAGTACTTTTCTTCCAGAACCCAAGCGGCGGGAGCAGCGCTGAAAACAGGTTCCCTCTTTTTCCACTCAGAAGCGTTTTTTCCGTGCAGCAGGCATGGGTAATCGGTCCGGCAAGGCTGCCGCGGGGAACCAGCAGCGTCCCTGGCAGCACAAGTCCGGGAAGGCGGAGGAGAAGCCCGCCTCCGCATGATGGGTTGCCCCCGCCCGACGCTCGGGTGGGGGGTCGGCTTCTGGGGTTCCTGGACCGGTGGACCGCCCGCATCTCGGATCTTTGGGTGCAAGAGGTGGTGTCGTCCGGCTACAAGATAGAGTTCTGTACCCTGCCCCCGGACAGGTTCTTCCACTCAAATCTGAGACTCCCTCCGGGGCGTCGGCAAGCTCTGTTTGGGGCCGTCCAGGCTCTGTTCGAGCAGGGGGTGATTGTCCCGGTCCCTCCTGCGGAACGGTTCCGCGGGTTCTATCCCAACCTCTTTGTGGTTCCAAAGAAGGATGGAGTCCGGCCGGTTCTGGACCTGAAGGTGCTCAATCACTTTGTGAAGGCGCGCAAATTCAGGATGGAATCAGTCCGGTCGTGGCTGCGCCGTGCCAGGGGGATTTCCTGGCTTCTCTGGACATCAGGGACGCGTACCTCCATGTTCACATTTGTGTTCAACATCAGCATTTCCTGCTTTTCGCGGTGGGGGACCTCCACTACCAGTTTGTTGCTCTTCCCTTCGGCCTAGCCTCCGCTCCGCGAATCTTCATCAAGCTGTTGGCTTCGGTGCTGGCTCTGATGAGACAGAGGGGCATTGCTATGGTGGCATATCTAGACGATCTGCTCCTGAGGGCGGAGTCGGCTCCTGCCCTGGAGGACAACGTCTCTATCACCCTGGCCTCCCTGCGGGACTTCGGCTGGTTGATCAGCCTTCAGAAGCTGATGCTGTTCCCATCGCGCCGCCTAGAATATCTGGGCCTGATAATGGACACAGAGCAGGCGAGGGTATTCTTGTCTCCGGCCAAGTTGCTGACGCTGCAAACTGTGGTACGGGCTCTGCTGTCACGACGGTGGTCTTCCTTACGTTTCTGCATGCGGGTGTTTGGGCTCATGGTGTCAGCCTTCGAGGCCGTATGCCCAGAGTCAAACCCGGCTCCTGCAGCGGGCGATTCTGCTGCAGTGAGACAAGTCTCTGTTGTCTCTGAATCGGGTGATCAGGTTGGATCACCAGACCAGGGGGGCTCTTGCCTGGTGGCTGCGTGCCCCGGCGTCGAGTCTGGGAAAGTCGTTCCTTCCCCTGGAATGGTCGATTGCCACGACCGACGCCAGCCTAGCAGGCTGGGGAGGAGTCCGGGGGCGGTTGTCTGCCCAGGGCTGATGGTCCTCGGAGGAGTCCCGCCTTCCGATCAATGTGCTGGAACTGCGGGCGATCAGGCTCTGCCTCGCCCATTGGTCAGAGAGGTTGCACGGTCGCCCGGTTCGGGTGCAGTCGGACAACGCCACGGCGGTGGCGTATGTAAACCATCAGGGCGGCACAAAGAGCGTGGCAGCAGCCGCGGAGGTGGCCCGCATCTTGAGATGGGCAGAGCTTTATGTGCCGGCCATCCCCACCGTTTACATTCCGGGCATAGAGAATTTCTCAGTCGCCAGACTCTAGATCAGGGAGAGTGGTCCCTGCATCCGGAAGTGTTCCGTCAGATTTGCCAGGGTTGGGGCACGCCACACGTGGACCTGCTGGCGTCCCGGTTTAATCGCAAGGTGCGAA
Organism: Glandirana rugosa; assembly: GCA_018402905.1. NCBI lineage: Eukaryota > Metazoa > Chordata > Amphibia > Anura > Ranidae > Glandirana > Glandirana rugosa. The sequence goes on from BLSH010274888.1 coordinate 476,515, forward strand.
CCTTTGTGTGCAGAGCAAGGGATCCGTTGGCGGACGCCGTGGACACCCTTGTGGCTCTGTGGTCTTGGCACCGGCTTCTTTACGCCTTCCCTCCTCTCAAGCTTCTTCCATGCCTGTTGCGCAGGATAGAAGTGGAGGGGATTCCGGCTATGCTGGTGGTTCCTGATTGGCCTCGGCGTCCTTGGTACGCCGACGTGGTACGGATGGTAACTGATGTTCTCTGGCGGCTTCCGCTACGCGAAGATCTGCTGTCGCAGGGGCCCATACTATACCCTGCTTTACACTCTCTGGCTTTGACGGCCTGGCTATTGAATCCCAGGTATCGAGGGATTGGGGGCTCTCTGAGTCAGTGATCCCCACCATGCTTAAGGCACGTAAGTCCACGTCACGCAAGATCTATCACTGCACCTGGAGGGCTTATATTGCTTGGTGCGAGGCTGGGGGGTGGAACGAACCCCTGTTCCTTTTCAGTGGCTCGTGTACTGCCCTTTCTTCAGCAAGGCCTGGATCAAAAACTGGCATTGAGTACCCTCAAGGGGCAGATTTCTGCCCTAGCGATTCTTTTCCAGCGACCGTTAGCGAGGCACTCTTTGATTCGTACGTTTGTACAGGGGCTACTTCATGTGGCCCCTCAGGTGTGGTCGCCCCTGGCGCCGTGGGACCTGAAACTGGTACTTTCAGTACTGCAGAAGCTGTCATATGAAAAGATCAGAGACCTTTCTTTGCTGTTGCTCTCGCAAAAGGTGGCCTTTTTGGTGGCCATCACATTCGCCAGGCGGGTATCTGAGTTGACGGCTTTGTCTTGTAGGTGTCCCTACTTGGTCCTGCATAATTACAAGGCGGTGCTGCGTCCATCTCCTTCATTTCTTCCGAAGGTGGTTTCCTCTTTTCACATTAATGAGGACATTGTCCTTCCTTCGCTGTGTCCGCGCCCGTCACATCCTAGGGAGGTTGCTTTGCACTCCTTGGATGTAGTTAGGGCTCTGCGGGTGTATTTGTCGGTCACGGCCTCCTTTCGGAGGTCGGATGCGTTGTTTGTGGTGGCGGATGGACCGCGTAAAGGGCTGGCAGCCTTGTCGGGCACTATCTCGCGTTGGATCAGACAGACTGACCCGTGCGTATGAGGTTCGGGGTCAAAAACCCCCTTTTCTGGTCACGGCTCATTCCACCAGGGCGATTAGTACTTCCTGGGCTTTCCGACACCAAGCGTCGGTGTCTCAGGTGTGCAAGGCTGCCACCTGGACCTCTGTGCACACCTTTGCAAAGTTTTACAAAGTTGATGTGTCAGCATCTGCGGATGCTGCTTTTGGCCGCAAAGTTTTGCAGGCGGCAGTGTAGGCGCACCTCTGGCGCCTCCCGGAGATTTTCCGCTGGGTACAGTTGTTATTGTGTTACCCACCCCTCTTTGGTTGACACTGCTTTGAGACGTCCCCACATGTCAAGATTGATGACGCAGCATCCGTCAACGAACGAAAGAGAAAACTGGATTTTTTGACTTACCGTACAGTCCTTTTCTCTGAGTTCATTGACGGACGCAGCACCAACCCCTCTGTGTTCTGTGTTTGTACTGCTTGTTACGAACTGAAGTACTAGCAGGACAGAGGGGGTTATGCAGAGTGAGGACTGCCCCCTGGGAGGGGCTAGCTTGCTTTTTGTCTGAACAATGTTCTGCCTAGTCTACTCCTAGTAAAAGGTGCATACCCCACATGTCAAGATTAAGAGGCTGGGTCCGTCAATGAACTCAGAGAAAAGGATTTTACGGTAAGTCAAAAAATCCTATTATTTCTCCTTTGACTAGTGTATTTAGGGGGACAGTATCAAACTTGGAAGCTTAAAATGTATGTCACGGGCCTATTTTTTTTTTTTTTTTTCTTGTCTTTGTCTTTTCCCTGCTGGCAAAGGACATGCATATTTGTTGCTCCTTTAAAGAGCCTCCTGGCTCTTAGATTTCATCTACCAACTTCTGCATTCTAGAGTAATTAGTCATTTGCTGCTCATAGCACAATATGGAAAATGTTACTGTTGTGTAGAGCATTGTAAGTTTGAAGTATGTTGCTTCAGCCCATGTCCTAGCCTGGTTACTACTGCAGCTGAACCACTGTAGCATTAAATGTAAAATAAACATTTTTTACCTTATTGTGTGATAAAACATGTTTGCACTATGTGTTCTACAACCCTGAATAGATAATATTATGGATATTTCTCTGTTACACAGGCTTCTGCATCCGGTGATGTAAGCTGTGTGGATGAAATTCTCAAAGTAAGTATTTTTGTAGGTTTTGTCAAAAAAATAAACTGCATCTTTGAAACAGAAGTGAAAAGTTTTATGCAAATTTCACATTTGTAAGTAATACTGAATAAAAAGCCCAGCGTTAAAATGTGATGTAAATGATATCAAAATGATATATAAATGAACATGTGTGTATATATATATATATATATATATATATATATATATATATATATATATATAAACCACATAAACGCATGACATACATGAAATGCTCATATTCCCATACACTTCCAGTCCAAAGCATAAATCACCAAGTCATCGTCTCCATAAAAGCTGAAAAGAAAGATAAGTGTTATAGCGTTCCACTCCTTATAAAAGTGCTGACTAGGAAAGACATCGAACAGTCTGCTCCTTGTGATGATTCTATTATTAGGAAGGACACTCAGCTGTCCGTGCTCCCCACAACAAATGCACAAGACTCCTACCAACACAACATGACCACTGTTTTTAAAAACATTGGTCAGTTTTGAAGAATGACCAAATGTTGGGACCACATTTTTGTTCCTTGCTAAACAATATTTCTCTTTCGTTCATCGACAGGCACAGCGATTCTTAGGACTAAGTGGGTTATACTGCCCTCTTCTGGAGTTTACTAGGTAGAACAGGCAGTTCTAACAGCAAAATGAACCGCAACAGGCACAGCCCCTCCCAGAGGGCAGTCCCCACTGACAGATAATCCCACACCCAGCTGCTGCTAGCTCAGTTTTTTCTGCCTAGTGCAAGGAGATAGACCTAGGCTCCCTGTTGGGATCTCTGGTACCTCTCGGGGCCACTTTCGGCTGTTCTGGGACAGCTTCACAGACGGAGACTACAATCAAGCAGCCGTGATGGGTGGCAGGCTGCTTCTTGGATCCAGGTAGTCTCCCCAGCCGGCCATCACGCGTTCGACCGGATGCTTCGCGCTGGGTCGAGGACGAGGTGGCCCTGCGGGTTAAACGCCCCGCCATCGCACGCAGTGCGTCCAGGGCCGACCGCTCCCTCCAGCATAGCCGGGAGCATGTAAGCTGTCTCGGGTGGGATCCCCCGCACCGCCTGACTAGATGAGGTAAGTACGTCCCCCCCTCCCCTTCGGGGCCCCGGGGGTGGGGGGGAAGCTGGCGGGTCCCCCCTCTGGGGTGTAGTGGGTGGTCCCCCCCCTTCCTCGCTCGTGCCCCCACCCCTCAGGTACTCTGCTGTCGCACCCCCCTTCCCCTCCCCAGGGCTTCCAGGGTGTGTTTTGGGTAATGGGCCCTAGCTGGTCT
>BLSH010274888.1:489174-499486 GCA_018402905.1 Glandirana rugosa
CGGTCTTCTTTCGGTAATGATACGTTTACAGTATTTCATAGGTCGAATGTTATGCGGTTTGCCGTGTCTCTGTTCGGAGTTTGGAAGACCGTGTTTCAGTAAACCTCACTAATCTGGTTTTAAATCGAAAAACCGGTGTTGGTATTTGGGATGTAAACCTCTCCTCAGTTGTTCCGGACACTTTGTCTCCACCTAACGACTAAAAAACCCCTACACACTCGATGTTTCCGTGTCCCTTAACCCAGTTTTAACTACCGTTCTACTTACGTCATACAATAGTTTTTTATGACCTCCTTGTAAATGTAAGTAGTCGGTCCTTCGACGCGTACCCTGCTTGAACCTGTAAGGTTGTACTGTTACTAGGTTTCGTGTACCGGTTCAGCTGGATAGTAACCGATGTCGTCTTATTTCACTTCCGTCTTGCATGAACTGCACCTTTGAAATCTCCCCAGGGTGGCTCAATGATATTGAGGTCAGGAGACTGAGATGGCCACTTCAGAACCTTCACTTTATTCTGCTGTAGCCAATGATAGGTCGACTTGGCCATGTGCTTTGGATCATTGTCATGTTGGAATGTCCAAGTTCGTCCCATGCGCAGCTTCCTGGCTGATGAATGTAAATGTTCCTCCAGTATTTTTTGATAACATACTGCATTCATCTTGCCATCAATTTTGACCCAATTCCCTGTGCCTTTGTAGCTCACACATCCCCAAAAAATCAGCAATCCACCTCTGTTTCACAGGCCTTGTTGACTCCTCTCCAAATGTAGGGTTTATGGTTGTGGCCAAAAAGCTAAATTTTGGTCTAATCACTCCAAATGACTTTGTGCCAGAAGGTTTGAGGCTTGTCTCTGTGCCGTTTGGCGTATTGTAAGCTGGATACTTTATGACATTTGCATAGTAATGGCTTTCTTCTGGCAACTTGACCATGCAGCCCATCTTTCTTCAAGTGCCTCCTTATTGTGCATCTTGAAACAGCCACACCACATGTTTTCAGAGTCCTGAAGTTATTTGTGGGTTTTTCTTTGCATCTTAAACACTTTTCCTGGCAGTTGTGGCTGACATTTTAGTTGTGGGTAGTGATTGCTGCGCTAGGTGCATAAATTACAATAAATGAAAAAACAAGCAGCAAGCACAATATTGTTGAATGTCCACAATAAAAACAGTAGTACGGTTGGTGCAGCGCTTATTTAATTTGAATCCAGGCAATATCTAGTCCATATAGAAGAAAAATGAACGAAACTCCTCTGAATTGTCTGGGTAAAAAGATGGAGAACTCGTCGCCAACACCCTCACACACTTCCTCTTACAGACATCAGATGACCCCCTATTCAGAGGTCTGATAAGCCCTTCAGATCAAATGCAGGCATTTGTATCCGAAACAAGCACATGGACCTTAGCAGATAGAGATGTTTGCAGCCACAGTGTTCTGCTCACTGAGCACCAAGGGTCACTTTCTCCGTCCAGAGGAGCCTAGGACGCGATGCAGGAGCCTGGACGGAGACACGGCGGCCATCTTTGTGGTGGGGAACGCTGGAAGTTCCCATTTGTTTACACATGAAGCTCATTTTTACTGGATCTGAGAGCATGCATTTCTTTTCATTTAATAAATTTATCTTGATTTACTGCACCATGAGTGTGTTCTTTTGTATTGAGGAGAAAGTGACCCTTGGCGCTCAGTGAGCGGAACACTGTGGTTGCAAACATCCCAATCTGTTAAGATCCATCTGCTTGGTCCGGATACAAATGCCTGCATTTGATCTGAAGGGCTTATTTGACCTCTGTTATGGGGGTCATTTGATGTCGGTAAGAGTCAGTGTGTGAGGGTGTTGGTGACGGATCCTCCATCTTTCTATCCAGAGAATTCAAAGGAGTTTCATTCATTTTCTTATATATGGATTAGATATTGCCTGGATTAAAATTTAAGCGCTGCACCAACCGTACTGAAATGTTAGTTGGTCTACTTGACCCATGGGTTGGTTTCAACAGAACCCCTCATTTTCCACTTCTTGATTAGAGTTTGAACACTGCTGATTGGCATTTTCAATTCATTGGATATCTTTTTATATCCCTTTCCTGTTTTATACATTTCAGCTACCTTTTCCCGCAGATCATTTGACAATTCTTTTGCTTTCCCCATGACTCCGAATCCATAAACGTAAGTGCAGCACTGGATGAAGAATGCAAGGGTCTGTCAGGAGTCCAGAAACTCATTGACCTTTTATATACACACACAATAATTACAAGCAAACACATCACAGGTGAGGATGGTTACCTTTAATAGCCATTCAAACCCCGCTGTGTCAACTTGTGTGCATGTTATCAGGCCAAAATCACCAGGGTATGTAAACTTTTGATCAGGGTCATTTGGGTAGTTTCTGTTGTCATTCCAACTTAAAAGGAGTAAACACAGTTGATTGAGAATTGGCTTCATCCAAACACTAACCACGAGTGAAAAATGTTTTTGTTTTCTCATTCATATTCTCTGAAAAATGGCCAAGAAATCATAATTTCGGCCAGGGCATGTAAACTTATGAGTAAAACTCTATAGATCAGACTTTCTATTCATGATCCACAGCTTTTTAGAACTGCTATTGCTTTTTTCTGTCAGTGACCTTATGTTCTCTTTTCTAGGATTCTAACTTTCCCACTACTGAGCAAAGTGAGTAAATCTGCTAAACACATTTTTTTTAAAGTATGATTGTCAAATGTGATGGAGAACAAAATATATGTTTAGTGTAAAACCTTTCATACTTTGGACATCAAAGTTGCATGACAAGTCGTACCCCATGTTTTTTAATGATAACTATTCATATATGTGCGACTTCAAAGTAGTTCATGTACTACTTTGGTCCAACTTTCATGCAACTTGAGTACTATAGACTTCAATGTTAACTGTCAAAAGTTGCATGAAAGTCGTACCTGAATGTTTTACATTCAACAGTGGGGTCCGACTTTGCAAAGAGGGACAAGAAGTCACATCCAAGTCGTACTAATCCAGAGTTGCACTCCAAAGTTGCATGGAGTCGTACAAGTGTGAATGGAGTCTAATTATGGTAGTATATTTTGCATTTCTGGTCACTTTTGGTCATTGTGCTTCTTCATAATTACAGCTTGTGTTGGTTGTTTGTAGTGGCCAGCAGTGCCTTTTTGTTCTCAATGTAACATTCCAAAACACTTTAAACACCTACAGTATTGCAATAAATAAGGAGGGATATAACTGTGACTAGTTCATGTATGCTTAAACGTGACATTAATTTTGTTGTCAGGATTTTGAAGGTTTTGTTATTTTTGAATGTGGCCAATGTTGATGTTAAATCGCTTTTCTGAGCGACGCTGAAAATACAGGGGGGGTTAGTAGATATGGTTCAGTGCGAATAAGCTGTTAGGCCCCATTCACACCTGAGAGTTTTGTAGCTTGAAGCCTGAAGCTACAAAATGCTTGAGGGGAAAATCAATGATTCTCTATGGAGTCCGTTCACATCTCCACTCAAAAACGCCTGAAGCTCAAAAAGTTCTGGAGGTATTTTTGTAGCTTGATTTGGGTGGTTTTATACTTTTTACATTGGTGACCTTTTGATCTGTACAAAATCGCGGTTAAAAACGTGTGTATTTCTGCCTGAAAGCGCTACGCCCAGGTGTAAATGCAGCCTAAGGGCAAGCAGAGCAGCCTGCTTCCTTGCCTTTCTGTTATGAAGGCACTGACCTACAGAGGTGGAATGTTGCATACTTTCAAAGATGGTGCAAGCATGCAAGCTTTAAAGTCCTGGAGGCATGTATGGATAAAATCTCAGCTGTCTACATTTCAGAAAACTACTATGTAGTAAAGCAATTGTCAGTCGAGCCAAAACTCTTTTCACATGGATTAGTCTGGCAGTCCATAAGCATGAAAATATAAGCATAGTTGGGAGGAGTATATATAAGTAAGTTAAAACCAATGACAGGTTGAATTATACTGCTATGCATATGATATCTTTGAAAAGGACTTAAAATGATATCCACGTGTTAATGATAATAGTTCCAAAACAAATGTATCATTTAATAAGACATTATTATATGTTAATAATTAAAACTAACCAATCAGAAATTATATATACAATAAATTCATAAAATCTGGCTGCTGTAGGTTAAGGTTAGGAATCATATTTTCACTCCTTTAACCACTTCAGCTCTCATGTTTGTACACTGCCCAAGGACCAGAGTGATAACTTTGTCATTACTTAAAGTGGTTGTAAACCTCAGACATGAAATGCGAAGAAAGCATATCCCTCTATACGGTGTACGTGTCAAAATTAAGAGCACAAAGTATCTATCGCATTCACTTTTTCACAAGTTTTCCTGACACCAAGAGAAAAATGGTGACAGGGGAGGGACCTCCAGCACACAGCCTGTGATTGACAGCCAAAGCAGCCTGAGTCTTTATCTATGTGCTGTGTGGAAGGGGTGTGGCCATTCCCTACTATCAGCTCTCAGAGCGCTCCTCACTGAGCTCTGCAGTGTGTAATTTCAGCTCTCCACCCCCTATTTTCTGAACGCTTATACAAGCTGGATGTAGAGAAGAAAAAAACTATAGATAAACAGGTACAACTTATGTAGGAGGATTTGATTCATCTCTGTGTATCACCTGAGGCAATTCACTTCACTGGGTTTACAACCACCTTAATCAAATGTAAGGTCCACTATCTGCTAGCCCTCCAGCAGGAATACATGCAACAGAAATTATAATCCTTTCCCATGCTATTCAATACCTAATCTTTATTGGCTGAACTAAATGTAAAAACAGTTCAAATGTTTCTAGTATAGTAAAAAGCTAATTTAAAAAATATCTGATATTTAATTATATAATTGAGTTTTACATTATTATTTTTTTTTGCTAATGAGCATATTTGTTTCACAGAACGATACGTTGCTTCAACCAAAACCTCCAATGGACATCAGCTTAAAGCGTAAGTTTTTGTATTTGGGGGATACAACCCCCCCCCCCCCAAAAAAAAAAAAAACATAAGAGTTTATTTTGGTTTAAAGTATCATTAGAAAGAAATCATTATAAACTGTCAATGCATGCTATATTACATGGTGTTCATACTCGCTCATCCACTAGAGCATTTATTTTCTTTAGGTTCTGCCGTTCACTGTCCCTCCTTCCCTATCCGTGTTCCCACTGCAGCCTGAGATAGTGTAGACCGGCCTTTGGCACATCTACTCGGCATGCTCCAGCTGTAGTTCCCTTCTAAGCTGTTTATTTCCTCCTTTTTCTTATCTGTGCAGCCCACATGACTAAAGAGCCACACTCCTCCTCCAAGTCTTTGCATTGCTAAACACGAGGGGGCAGGATATACTATAGTGATTGATAGAGATTTCACCTCCCTGTTAGTACTAGCACATACATACCATAGACACAGGCTGTAGGTGTGTGGCACAGCCTGTGATTGGTAGAACGTTCTCCATATATTTTTATGTTGTGAACAAAATGAAAGCTATTGTCGGGTCTAAAATCCCAAAAAAAATTTTTGCTTTGAAATATAGATTTGTAATTTTTATGACTGGTTCACACCAGATCATGCAGAACAATCCAGTTTATTCTGCATGAAAAAATGTATGAACAGTATTAAATATGGATGGAAATTGCCACAGTTCACACCTATGCAGTGTTTTCCAGTGCAGTCAACAAATGTAGAACATGATGCATTTTTTTTTCTGTATGGAACATGACAAAATGCATAAAAAATGCACTGGAATGCAACTGTCCTCAATTGAGATGAGGAAAAAAGAGGGGTAAAATGCACTGGAACACACAAAAAATGCACATGCAGAAATACATCTAGAACTATGAAATTGTGGTGTGAACCGGCCCTAAAATATTTTGTAGCTATTATTTATTTTGATTCTCTATTCTAAAAGCAGCTGTGTTTATTATGTCATATCAGCGCTGTTCAGACACAGATTCATATTCAATATGTCTTATGCTGCTATAGAGCATCAGTAGAATACTAGAAACTCCTCCCTCAGATCGTTCCCTGAGGACAGGAAAGTGCAGGGAAATGTCATGTGACTGCTAAACAGCAATGATTAAATAAGGTACTCTGATCCTTTTTATATTAAGATCATGCCACTGTATTAGAGGGCTGTGCATTAGAAAGATAGCCGCAATCAAGACCAACAGTATGCAATGGGCTAGGGATGCTAGTGAAGCTGTAAACAAAGCCGAAGAAGAATTCTTAAGAGCACCCACACAAGAAGAGCGAGAGGAAGTGATTAGATGCAGAAAAATGTTCTTTTACGGTACAACACCAGCAAGCAGAAAATAAATGTTCTTTTACCTCATAAACATACTTTGAGGAGGGAGAGAAAACTGGGCATATGTTAGACACAATAGCTAGGTCACAACAGCCGCCAGCGGGTGGATAATTACCCCGCATCAAGTTGTACTGGACACTACCTCCATTATGCAAGGTTTTTGTGCCTTCTTTAACCACTTCAGCCCCGGAAGGATTTGCCCCCTTCCTGACCAGAGCACTTTTTGCGATACGGCACTGCGTGGTTTTAACGGACAATTGTGTGGTTGTGCGATGTTATACCCAAATAAAATTTGTCCTTTTTTCCCACAAATGAAGCTTTCTTTTGGTGTTATTTCATCACCTCTGCGGTGTTTATTTTTTGCGCTATAAACAAAAAAGAGCAACAATTTTGAAAACCCAACATTTTTTACTTTTTGCCCCACCTGCTGAACCAGTGAGCGCCTCTGGTGGTGCGCACCCACAATATACGCTCCCGCCATCAGGTGACGGCGATTCGCGCAGGAGAACCATGTTGCCGCCATCAATCCACGGCGGGCAGTTGGCAACTGGTTAAAGATCTCTACTCCTCCAAAGTCTCATACCATACAAGGGATTTGGCCACATTCTTAGACGGTATTCAGTTCCCGCAGAAGAAGGGAATAGATAGGGCAATGTTAAATGCACCCTTTACGCTAGAGGAGCTACAAACAGTTCTGGCCACCTTCCCTAATTCTAAGGCTCTGGGTAACAACGGCTTACAGATAGAGCTGTATTAAAACTTTGGGGATATTCTTTTACCAGAGCTACTCCATACGATCATAGATGCACAAGATCGGGGTGGTCTGCCGGAGTCTATCCTTCCCCGGTTGAAACCGGGGAAGGATCCGGATCATCCTGAGTCTTATAGACCTATCTCACTTTTAAATACTGACCTGAAGTTACTTACCAAGGTCTTGGCTATGAGGCTTTTGAAAGTGGTGGCTAAAATTGTACATCCAGATCAGGCTAGGTTCTTACCCAACCGATCCACGGCAGATAATCTTTTTCGCCTGTACCTGAATATGCAGATTGCGGCGGATAACCAGGGGCATAGAGCTATTCCCTCACTTGATGCCGCTAAGGCATTCAATAGTGTTGAATGGCACTATCTGTGGCAGGTACTGGAAAAGTTTGGTCTGGGGAAAAACTTAATTTCATGGATTAAACTCTTCTATAAAGCCCCAAAAGCTAGCATTAGGAATAATAACCCCTTATCCCTCAATTTCTGCCTACATCGGGGTACGAGGCAGGGATTTCCATTGTCCTCACTTGTATTTTCTCTGGCAATAGAGCCCCTGGCCACGGCCACTAGAGAAGACCTGGATATTACAGTATCTCACAAAAGTGAGTACACCCCTCACATTTTTGTAAATATTTTATAATATCTTTTCATGTGACAACACTGAAGAAATGACACTTTGCTACAATGTAAAGTAGTGAGTGTACAGTTGTATAACAGCGTCAATTTGCTGTCCCCTCAAAATTACTCAACACACAGCCATTAATGTCTAAACCGCTGGCAACAAAAGCGAGTGCACCCCTAAGTGAAAATGTCTAAATCTGGCCCAATTAGTAACTTTCCCTACGCTGTGTCATGTGACTCATTACTGTTACAAGGTCTCAGGTGTGAATGGGGAGCAGGTGTGTTAAATTTGGTGTTATCGCCCTCACTCTCTCACACTGGTCACTGGAAGTTCAACATGGCATCTCATGGCTAGGAACTCTGAGGATCTGAAAAAAAGAATTGTTGCTCTACATAAAGATGGCCTAGGCAATAAGAAGGTTGCCAAGACCCTGAAACAGGGTTAGCCCCATTATCACTGGTTCAAAACAGAATTCTGGGTGGTAGAATTACGTCGTTGTCCTTGTGGGCCTTAGAGCTCAACCTATAGCACATCCTAAAGCATGGTATTTAGTGAACTGGTACTCTGACTTGCAGATGTCAAAGTTGTTGTTTTTTAAGTTTTAACCCATTGGGTTGCTTTATGAATACTGGGATACCCACCCGCCCCATGGTTCTAGGGGTACAGGGGAATCCAGTCTCACTCGGCGGACCCTTATAGGTTTGAAGAGTGGTGCTGGAGAACAGAGCCTTAGTAAAGGCATTTGTTTTTTACTGATATACAAAATTAAACTCAGGTTTACACTCATAAGATAATTTTTTATTTTTTTGTATGTAATACTGTCTTATACACTCTGCAAATATACTGCATAGGAAAATGCTGAGTTGTAATAATGACTATGCTTGTGCCTTTATAACACTATGTGTATTTTGTAGTAAACAAAATGTTTTGTTTTTTCCCTAAAAAATTATCTAAAATAAAATAAAAAAAGATCATGCCACTGTATTTACATTTTATGCATACCGTATATACTCGAGTATAAGCTGACCCGAATATAAGCCAAGGCACCTAATTTTACCACAAAAAAACTGGGAAAACTTATTGATTCGAGTATAAGCTTAGGGTGGGCACTCAGCCATTACACAGGGACAGGCAGCCATTACACAGGTATTGTAACCATTACACAGAGGGACTCAGCAATTACACAGGTTTTGTAGCCAAAACACAGGTGTTGTGGCCATAACACAGGGACCGGGAGCCATTACATAGCAGCACAGTACCTTCTCTCCTCTTCTCGTCCTCGAGTCAGCCGCTCCATACCCGCCCACAGCACAGTGACAAGCCAATCACTGGCAGTCTCTGGGCAGCCAATCAGTCTATGTATGTGCGCTGTTCATGTGGATGTAAACTCTCACATATACCCAGTGAAGTGAACAGCCTCAGATGATACAGAGATGAAACAAATCTCCCTACATTAGTTTTACATGTACATCTGCTGCCTTCAGCTTTATATATCCTTTAGAAAGTTCAGATCCAGTTACAGATTTTCTCTTCCTGTTCACCACTGAGTATGAAATCTGGGCATACAGCCAAGACAGCTGATTGGAGTAAAGGCACATACCCCTCTCCACAGTGGCAGAGACTTGCAGAGCTGTTTTGTGAATAGTTTTGCTCTGTGCTAATCTATTTATAGAAACCTCCCACCACACAAAATTCAGGCTGGCTTTATCACGTGTCTGAGAACTTGAGCAGGAGAAAGCCATGGGATATTAGTGCTTTAAAGAGAGATAAGAAAACACTGCCCAGCTCAAATGAATCGGGTTTATACCTACTTTAACTTGTGTGCTGACTGGTTTTTGTCCCACCACCATATTGGAGGACAGATCTAAAGAAGCTGTTTGGCTTACCCTCTAGACATGCCTGGTGTTCAACTTTTTACTGTGGGACTTCCAGCAGCTTGCTAAACCCCAAGAATGACAAATTTATCTCCTTCCCTTACTGTTCCATGTCAGCTAGATTCCTTAATCAAGTCCAATGGCTACATTTCTGCCACAATTCTCATCCAACCAATAGACATTTCCTCGTGTTATTTCAAAGCTAACAGGTCGCTTTCATGAATTGACCATGTGATAGGGAATGTATCTTTCCTTCTTAACACTCTGAAAGTTGATTATGCGTTCAGGGAGCTTTCAGGTCATTCTCCACTCATTATTCAACTGCTAGCTAGGTTACAGTTGCACACCCCAGGCAGGTATCCCTGGAAACTGATTGCCTTGAGGCTAAATGTTTTTTGGTTATGCGACAAAATTGCAGACAACATTGTTGAGCTCTACCACTAGAACTGTGGTTATACCAATGCTCTCATGGGATGGGATGCTTTTAGAACATCCCCAAGAGGAACATTTAATAAAGAAATGGCCATAAACTTGTCCTTTTAGACAATCTTGCCATTGACCAGAAGGTTCATCAGGCCAAGGGCACATATATTGTAAATCAGAACATGTCCACTTACACTCTTTGGAATTTGGCACAAGAAGAATGTAAACAGGCTCTACAAACAAAAGCAGAATTTAAATTGTTTTTCTTTTGCACCATTTTCTTCTAGAGACCACCAAAAATCTAACATATGTAAGAAGAACACGGTTTAAGGTTT
>BLSH010274888.1:537830-574689 GCA_018402905.1 Glandirana rugosa
ATTGAGTGGATTAGAACAAGTCACAAGAGGTGTAACAATGAGACAGTCATTTATTTCATAAAATTCACGGAGCAAATATGATACCCTATCCGTGATGATGGTTTGTTCACTATCTACGGATTCTAACATGGTGGGGAGCCACATTACATTTTCTACTGTGAGAAGGTACAGACATGATTGGAATAAGACGTTTTAAAAAAAAAAAAAAAAAGGAGGGTGTACACTTAGTTGGGTACATATAATTATACAGAATGATTGCATCAAATACAGACATGGAAGAGTGTCCTCTTTTACATTACACCGAGGGGTGGTACAATCTTGGGCATCTATCACTTGTTTGGTAGTAGTGCCTATCCCATAATATAAACAAGGCACTTAAAATACTTTATTTACTGACAGAGTAACAATGTGGAGAACACTGAACAAGATTAGGTGAGTTAATTATGCACACGTTTCCCCATCGGAGTTCCATCTGTCCCAAATTTTAGAATATTTTGCCGGACATCCTCTGTGACAATAAATCCATTTTTTATATGGTAGAGTGCCATTCACCTCCCTTTTCCAATCCTGAATCCCTGTGGGTAGAGATCTCATCCAATGTTTAGCTAACGTTTTTCTGACCGCAAACAGGTTCTCAGTGATGAAAGTGGCTAAAAACTTATCTGATTCCAAGTCAGCATGCAGACCCATCAAGCACATCTTAGGGTCACGTGACACCGGGGATCCCATAACATCATGTAGAAATTGCACTACTTGTTTCCAAAAGTTTTGTACCTGTGGGCATGCTCAGAGCAGGTGGTAAAAATCCCCCCCGCGTTAACTTCCCTGGCGGTATGATTATTTCAGATTTTTGGTGCTGAAAGCGGTACGATTATTTTGCATGAAAATTTGGCGTTCTATATTGTAGGCCTGTAATTCTTAGGAATAACTCACTTAACTCTGTCCAAACAAGAGTCTAGTAGACATCCCGGGTATGATAAAGTTTGAAACATGAAATCATAAATTATAATATAATAAATAACTAAAAATAATTATCAAAAATAATAACGTAATAGTAATAAAATGTATTCAATAATGTAATCAAACCAAAAACACTGAAATTTGCTCAGTTGCAGAATTGTCGCTGCCGTCACTTTCAGTGTCTGATGATAAATTTCCCCAAAAATCAGTATCACTCAATTCTGCAAATGATTCTTATTTACTATCGGAGTTTTCTAGCTGATCAAAAACCACTTTTGACGTAAAGGGATGCTTTTTGGTTGCTATGGGCATTCTCAAGTTTCCAGACAGAAAGAATGACATATATAATATAAAAGTGCATGCAGGACACTGGGCAAACCACTAGGGACAAAGGGGATGTGAAATGTTTTCATACAGTAATGTAATCTATAAGATTACAGTGTGCTGTGTGTGTTTCACTTTTTGAATTTCCCGCCGGTCTCCGTCCCCGTGCGACGCTCGCAGGGAACGGAGCATGGCACACAGGAGTCATCTGGCGGCGGACACAGCCCGCAGACACGGCGGGGGACATCGCTGGATCCAGGGGACAAGGTGAGTAGCGCTGCCTGGATCCAGCAACGCAATCCCGAGTGTGGCTTGGGGTTACTGCTAATGGTACTGAAATTCCTCCCCGAGCCACACTCGGGATTACCGCCAGGGAGGTTAAATTACACATCGGACATAGTGGGCTACGCTCAGGGTGAAATTTTGCAAGTCTCGGGGCGGTCAGATATGCCTGATGCAGTATATACAGCTGTATCAGTCTATCGGATAGCTTAGGGTACACTGTCTTAACATTAGTAAGTATCTCATCCCAGTCTTCATCTTCCACTGCACCCACTACTTCCTCCCATCTGGTTTTTATATTATATGCTAATGTTGTGCTCTGAGGCAGGCGCAGTGTGGCGTAAAGCGTTAAGATCAATTTAGAGGGTTCCGGACCCAAAATCGTATTCATGATGGCAGGGGGTTCTTACTTTGTCTCTCCATTCTGAATTGAGTGTCCAGGGCATGACGAATTTGAAGATGGCGAAACAAAAAGTGATTGGGGAGGGAGAACTCCTCCTTGAGGGTCTGAAAAGATTTGGGGCCGTCCGCAGTCATAACTTTGTGTAGATAAAGTATTCCCTGCGCAATATATATATTGGGGTCAGGTATAGTTAGCATTTCCGAAATTTGAGTATTGAACCATAGCGGGGTGTGCGAGTGGACCGGGGAGGCATGTGTCTTTCGAAGAGCTAGGTGGTAAATTTTATGATGGTGGGCAAGCATACCGTCATTGTACTGAATTAAGGAAGGTCAGGGATATGTCCGAATTATCGATTGCATGGGGGTATGGGCAGGATGGTCAGGGTGTTGACAGACTAATGCCTGATATCTCTGTGACTCCTGCTTGTCATAGTGGTATAGGTGTGATAATTGGGACGCCATGTAATAGTCAGGCAGTGTGCCCCCCCCAGCGTTGTGGGATTTTTAAGAACGTTCCATGCCAGTTTGTGCCTTTTATGACCCCAGACAAATGAGTAAAGTATGGATTCTAATATTTTAAAGAATTTGAGCGGAACATATAGGGGAGAGTGCCAAATTATGTATAGGATTTTGGGCAGAAGTATCATTTTAATAATGTTTATTCTGCCCATCACTCCCTGCGGTAACCTGGCCCAGATTTGAGTCTTGTTCTTAACTATGGCAATGAGAGGTTCTATATTTAGATAATAATAATCTTTAAGGTGCCTCGTGATCAGCACACCCAAATATTTGAATTGAGGTACATGGGGTATAGGAAGAGAGACCTCCTGTCCGGTAGGTGGGAAATGGTCGAAGGGCAGAACCTGAGATTTAGACCAGTTTATCCTAAGCCCCGAGTGCTTGCCTATGTCTTCTATAATCTGTAAGGCTGTGCTTAGCGATGGGCCCAAATCTGCTAGATATAAAATGGTATCGACCGCGTACATGCCCAGCTTTTCGGTCCTATCACCCACACTGAGGCCCCTGATATTAGGGTTGTTACGGACTGCTATGGCCAAGGGTTCCGCAGCAAGGGCGTACAGTAACGGGGAAAGGGGGCATCCCTGACGTGTACCCCTCCCCAGGGAGAATGGCTCTGAGAGGCCACCATTCACAAGCACTCGGGCCACCGGTGACTGATTCAGAAGCTGCACCCACCTAACAATTTACCCTTTCATCTTACCTGAAGCATTATATGCAATGTTGTTTCTGTTTATTTGATTGTATTAATTATAGACTCTCCGTGTATTCTTTTGTCTTATAATAGTTTATCATCTATCCCAGCCATGTTTACAGTTTTGTAAAATGGCACATCCTCTGTGTGTATATATGGATATATTTTAATAAAGAGATCAAGTCAAGTTATTATAAATAGCGTAAAGCTAGCCTGATTTTTATTGTTGGTTTTGTACTTGTAGCAAAGGTTATTAATTGATAGATAAAACCTTACTATAGACAAGAACTCCTAGATTAATAGAAATCCTTAGAGCAAGTATCCTTAACACATGTGATTAATGTTTTAGGTATACTATGAAACTGAAGAGTTACTCTGCTCCAGATGCTACCGCAGCTGATAAAAGGCTTGGTGTTCTTTGGTGAGTGCAACTTTTGGGCTCTGTCATAGTGAATTCCTGAAAATTCACTTTTTAGCTAGTGCTTTTTTTAGCCACTTCAGCCCCGGAAGAATTTCCTAGGTTAGGACCAGAGCACTTTTTGCTATTTGGCACTGCGTCGCTTTAACTGACAATTGCGCGGTCGTGCGACGTTGTACCCAAACGAAATTTGCATCCTTTTTTTCCCACAAATAGGGCTTTCTTTTGGTGGTATTTGATCCCCCCATGCGTCATTTCTGATCACCGCTATAAACAAAAGAACGATCATTTTGCAAAAAAACACAAATTTCTTACTTTTTGCTAAAATACAAATCCAAAAAAATATATTTAAAAAAACATTTTTTTCATCGGTTTTGGCCGATTTATATTCTTCCTCATATTTGTGATAAAAAAAAATGCAATTGGCGTTTATTGATTGGTTTGTGCAAAAGTGGCCGCATTTACGGATGGTGAGAATTAATTTCTGGGGTTTTTATTTTTTTTTATTTTTTTACTAGTTATGGCGATCTGCGATTTTTAGCGGGACTGCGATATTGCAGCTGACATGTCGGACATTTTTGACACTTTTTTGGGACCAATGACATTTATTCAGCGATCAGAAATTTAAATGTCCACTGATTACTGTGTAAATGTCATTGGCAGTGAAGGGTTAACCTGCAGGGGGAGAGCTAGGGGTTAACTATGATCCCTGGGTGTGTTCTAACAGTGTGGGGGTTGCGCTACCATGGGCGTGAGAGATCTAACTGATCCCAGTGACAGGGATCAGTAGATCTCCCATGCCCCCACTAACAGAGCGGGGAACCGCCGTGTTTACATCTGCGGTTCCCCGTTCTTTGCCTGTGGCCGCTCATCGCGGCTCGCCGGCGGACATCGGGTCCGCACGACCTGCGGGCACACTCAGGAGTGCAGCGGGCGCGTCCACTCGCAGGTTGCCGCTTTTTTACGGCGATTCGCGCCCAGCGTCCACACTGCCGCCGTAAATAGATGGTGGGCGGTGTGGAACTGGTTAAGTAAGCACTCTACTTTGAAATGTGTCATTGCCATCTGCTTTCATTTATGTTCAGACAATATTCATTTTATGACTACATTGAGTCAATGAGTGAGGAAACTGAAACTTGTGTATAAAGACCTAATTACACTCAGAACAGTGCTAGATCTCCCAATCTATTGCAACCAAAGCTTTATAACTTTATCATTTACAGTCCAATGAGTAATATGATGTTTTACAACATTTAATCAGTCATTTAGCACCATGACATTCCTTGTTTCGCCCATGTAAAAACTGCATGACTTACGAAAAGGTCATTCCTTTTTCTCTGAGATAATGGTTTAGTTAGTGACCCACAGCAGATAATAAGCATACAAGTAGAGTGAAGAATTATTTTTGGAAACCCTAGTATGCTTACAAATTTCCCTCAAGCCTGTAATATCTAAATCTGAGTAGCAGCAGCTCAGATATGGGCTTTTCTTTTTATGTTTACGGCCACTAGCTTGTGCCTGCTGATTTGAAGAAGCTTAGGGTTACTGTGATATTTGGCCAATGTGCTGATCGATTTCCGAGGATGGACAACAGATGACAATACCCTTGCATTGTCCGGCCTCCTGTCTCCATCAGCATCCACCCCGTCCCACCCCCTTCCCCAATCGGCACCTCACCCCCCCATGCATGACACCCAGAAATAATTTTTTGTTTGTTAAATTACACAATTGTACAAAATTGCTAAATGTTTTAAAACGTTATGTAAAGTTGTACACTTAAAACAAAAAAATCAACAAAATGGACGTTTTGATATGTTTTTGCACCTGCCATACGCCTTAATGTAAAACTTCTTAATATGTGTTAAGACTTTAAAAACATTGAGGCTGATTTACTAAAGCAGATGAGAATCTTCACACAATAAATTGCATGTATATTTTCTTCATTATCTGTGGGAAAAGAAACTCCTGTTTACTTATTTAATCTGCAGTTGATTGGATAATTGAAGTGAATATTACCCATTTTTATGTGAAAATTCTCAACTCCTTCAGTAAATTAGCTCAGTTGTTTCTATATTTTATATTTATATTTTAATGCTAATGCAAATTAGCAGTTATAAAAATAAGATACAAAACTGAGATATATAGTCAGTTGACATGTTAACGTCTGGCCCAATTTAGTGTCTGCATACTTATTCTCTTTCTGTTATACATTGCTGTTACTCCTATAACAATGAAAGCAGAGTTAACATGGCACACAAAATATATGTAAACCCAACAACAACAAATATGTCATTTTGCAGCTCACCAGTCATTTAAGTGAGATTGCTGTACATTTTCCTCCCTGCTCTAACTTTGTATAAAGGACACTTTTCTTGAGTAGGAACCCAAATTGATTACCTCAGTAACCAATAAATAAAATAAATTGTCCTTCTGTTTTTGTTAGTATTTAACATTATGTAACATTGTTTAAACTTTTTGTTGTCTGTCCCTACAGTCTCAGGTGTCAGTCTCTTTTGTACTTGAGGTTGTTTAAACTGAAGAAGGAGAGTGCTTTGAAGTATTCCAAAACATTAACAGAGCACCTGAAAGTAAGTGAATATTGTTTTTTGTAGAATCTAAGTGCTGGTTGAATGGACCTGGTGGGGTTGTGGTTGTTGGGCACAGCCTTTCAGCCGGGGGGGATACTGGTGTTTGCAGCCTGTTGTCACCTCAGGGTAGAGTGAGTTTGGGGGGATGCACCTCATCACACTGGAGGATGGGGGGGGGTGTTGTGCTTTCAACCTGTCACCTCAGGGGGAATGCTGCTTATCAGCTTGGGGCATGGTGTGTGTGGTGTTGCAGCCTGGGTCTCACCAGTGCTATGAAGTCCTGTCACTGGCCTGGCTCTCCTCCTGCCCCCGCTCTCCTCCTGCCCCCTTTTACCTTCTTCTTGACCACAGAGGGAAGGTAGTAGTAGTGCGGGCGACCTCTGGTGGTCAGAGCTGGAAGTTCAGGCTTGCTCTGCCCGTCGCGCAACTGGGCACCCAGCAGGCAACGGACCAGCACTGGTCTGTGGCCAGGGGGCTGGGGACTCCTGGTTTACACCACAATACATGTGCTTTAACTGTCGTACATTTGTTGTTCCACACCACCTCATTCCTTACACTGTGCTGTACATTCCCTGTTTTACACCGACTCATTCTGTAAGCTCTGCTATACTTTCCATATGGCACACTGTCTCATTCTATGCTATGCATGTCGTCACAGACTTTAACCACTCCCCCTGCAGCAGCACCCAATGCAAACCACCACCTTTTATTTTTCCATGAGTAAAGGGGGCCCAACTTATGATCTTGTATACAGGCCTACTACATTCAGAATACTTGACTGTGCAGCTTTGCTGATTGCTTACATCCAGCACTGCCAGCCTTAACCCTCCTGGCTACACCTGTGCATTAAATGCCCCATTGACCTCTGGGACTGTGTGAGAATTTCAGGCATTGGGTCACAGGCTCAAAGAGCTTTGTGGGGCAGTAGTACACAGATGCAGCCAGAGTAGTTTAGATTTGTGCAGCTGGAAGTAAACAAAGCCAAAGCAGTTGGCTCAGGGTAAGTATGAATTTATAGTGGAGAAGGAGGTTAGGTCAGGGGAATAGGGTAAAATGGATAAGTGCATTTCTTAATCGTACAGGACATGTGCAGAGTGTTCATAGACATGGGTTTTATAGGCTGGTACCTTCAGGTGATTGAATACTGGCAATTTTTAAAGCACTCTTCTCCTGGGCATTCCTCGTATAACCCTACCCCACTCCATGAATTCTCTGGTATTTGCTAGTGTCCTTCTGGAGAAATCACTCTTCGCTTAGCCATTGTATTTTTTCTTTGGATTCTTCAATCAAATCTTGTATCAATTCTTCGCTGTCTTCTAATACAACAATAGAAGCAGTGCACCCAGATCAGTGTTAACCTTGAGAACCATACCTGGACCCCATGCTTTGAAGACTGCCTGTAATGTTGCTTTGGCCATTGGATCCTGCATGAGTGCTCATCTCAACACTTTGTGCAATGCTTGTAGTTAACCACACAGGCTATATAGGTGCAGGGCTGTGGCCCATCCCTGTGGAACCCAGACCCTAAAGACCTCTTAGGGGGAATGTCCACTGTGATTGGCAAAGCCTGGACCCTATATTGGGACCAGCAATGTGGAACGATAAGACAGGGTCACCCTAAATCTTTAACCGTTACTGTAATAAAAAAAACAGGACTGTGTTTGCAATTCAATTTTATAATGTAAACTTCTCAAACTTTGTGTTACATGTCAAACCACTCAGAGCTTAGTCACAGGTGGGTGGTGACCAGGTATTACATCATCCACAGGTCACATACTTACAGCCACTTCTGCCTTTATAAGGTGCTCAGGCACTTCCTCCCACTTTATTGCCATGCAGACTTTGCTAAAAGTGGTCTGCTCCTGGGTTGCTGCATACTCCTTGTCAGACATGCTTACCCTATTTCTGCACCCTGCTATATATGTAACCCACAAAGGAATATCCTAGTTAGCAGGAAGCAGGGAGCTACGGCAAAAGCTTGGGAAGCATTCACTCTGCTGAAGCCCCACGCAACGCTCCATTTCATTGTGATGCGGCTACCCTTGCATCGGAGCAGGACCCAATTTTATCACTGGTCTTTGCATCCAATTTTAGCTCTATCTTAGGCATGCAGCTAGCAGACTACCTGGCTAAGGCAGACATTTTTGCAACTACTGTATGTCACACCGGTTTGGACAAATAACAGCTTTATTACAGTTCTCACTGTCCATGGCTGAAATGCGCTAGGAGTTGAAAAAAATCCTTAAGAGTCTTTATTGTTCAACTGGTTACAACAAGCAGGGCAAAAGACATTCAACATGTTTTGGGGCCCACATAATCCTCTCATCACGGCTGGGTAAAATGGCAGAATGGTAAGTGGACTCAAAAGTCCTCCCAAGCAGACTCATCTGCAGGCCAAAGATGTTATAAACAAGAGTCATTGTTGGTGTTCACAGTAGAAGTGGCAAGGAATTGAAGGGGACCCTCTGGTCCTCATGAATGGGAAAAATGTGGCCCCAAAACTCATTAGCTGTCTTTTGCCCTGCTTGTTGTAACACGTTGAACACCAATAACTTTGGACTCCTAAAGTTTTCTAGACATCCTTCTGAAGAACCCATCTCCCTTCCAACTATCTGAAAATATCCACAGAAGAATTCGGATGCTTCAGGCTTTCGATTGGGTGATCTGCTTCCCCTGGAATACTTGGGCCTGATTCTAGACACATCCCAAGCAAAACACTTCCTTTGAACTGCAATCTCTCAGAATTCGCGCTCAGGACTTGAGATCAAAAAGACATGTCTCTGTTAGATCCTTGTTAGAGAGTTCTAGGCTTCGTGGTGGCCTCCTGTTGAGGCTGTTCAAATTGTCATTTTAATTTGAGACCTCTCCAACACAACATCTTGTAGTCATGTAACAATTGGTTCGCCCTACCCATGGTCCTATCTAGCCAAGCAAGGAATTCCCTAGATCTGGATCTCCAGCCCAGTCTCAACAATGGGGAAGGTCTTTAATCCCATGTCACTGTCAAGCGATAACGCTAGATGGCAGTCTTTCAGGCTGAGGAGGGGTGTTCCAATCCATCACAGTTCAGGGAACATGATCATCGGTGGAAGCTAAGCTCCCTTTCAATATCCTAGATCTCATAGCAATAAGGATGACTCTGGAGCACTGCCCCCCCCTCTTTCCTATTGCAGGGATACCACATCAGGATGCAAACAGACCATGCCATGGCATGGATGGAGAAACACTCTCCAGAAATCTGATTTCCACATCCCAGGAGTGGATTACCTCAGCCATTACCTCCTGGACCAAGGTGAATGGACCCTTCACCCTGACGTCTTCAACTTGGTGTCAGAAATGGGTACCTTGGATGGTGCATACCTCAGCTCCCAGATTCAACAAGTTACCTCTGTGGTCAGGACCAAGGATTCCCTAGCACTAGCATTGGATGCTTTGATAATTCCCTGGTCTCAGTTGAGGCCAATCTATCCCTTCCCTCCATTGCAAATTTTACCTTGCCTGCGCCACAAAATAGAGAAACCGCAGAAACTAGTGATTCTCATTGCACCAAATTGGCCCAGATGATCTGGTACACATACATACTTGAACTAATAAGGCCCCTGGCCTCTTCCCAACAGCCAGACTTGCTGTATCAGGGCCCTCTATTGCACCCTGGTTCTTAGTCACTAGTATTAATGGCATGCCTGTTGAAGCCTAGGTTTTAAAGGACCTAGAAAACCCACTTTCAGAAATATCCACTATCGTACAGTCAGGTCCATAAATATTGGGACATCTACACAGTTCTAATCCTTTTGGCGCTATATACCACCACAATGGATTTGAAATGAAACAAGATGTGCTTTAACTGCAGACTTTCAGCTTTAATTTGAGGGTATTTACATCCAAATCAGGTGAACGGTGTAGAAATTACAACAGTTTGTATATCTGCCTCCCACTTTTTAAGGGATCAAAAGTACTGGGACACAATTGGCTGCTCAGCTCTTCCATGGCCAGGTGTGTGTTATTCCCTCATTATCCCATTTACAAGGAGCAGATAAAAGGGCCAGAGTTCATTTCAAGTGTGCTATTTGCATTTGGAAGCTGTTGCTGTCAACAATTCTCAATATGAGATCCAAAGAGCTGTCACTATCAGTGAAGCAAGCCATCATTAGGCTGAAAAAAACAAATCAAACCCATCAGAGAGATAGCAAAAACATTAGGTGTAGCCAAATCAACTGTTTGGAACATCCTTAAAAAGAAAGAACGCACTGGTCAGCTCAGCAACACCAAAAGACCCAGAAGACCACAGAAAACAACTGTGGTGGATGACCGAAGAATTCTTTCCCTGGTGAAGAAAACACCCTTCACAACAGTTGGCCAGATCAAGAACACTCTCCAGGAGGTAGGTGTATGTGTGTCAAAGTCAACAATCAAGAGAAGACTTCACCAGAGTGAATACAGAGGGTTCACCACAAGATGTAAACCATTGTTGAGCCTCAAAAACAGGAAGGCCAGATTAGAGTTTGCCAAACAATATCTAAAAAAGCCTTCACAGTTCTGGAACAACATCCTATGGGCAGATGAGACCAAGATCAACTTGTACCAGAGTGATGGGAAGAGAAGAGTATGGAGAAGGAAAGGAACTGCTCATGATCCAAAGCATAACCACCTCATCAGTGAAGCATGGTGGTGGTAGTGTCATGGCGTGGGCATGTATGGCTGCCAATGGAACTGGTTCTCTTGTATTTATTGATGATGTAACTGCTGACAAAAGCAGCAGGATGAATTCTGAAGTGTTTTGGGCAATATTATCTACTCAAATTCAGCCAAATGCTTCAGAACTCATTGGACGGCGCTTCACAGTGCAGATGGACAATGACCCGAAGCATACTGCGAAAGCAACCAAAGAGTTTTTTTAAGGGAAAGAAGTGGAATGTTATGCAATGGCTAACTCAATCACCTGACCTGAATCCAATTGAGCATGCATTTCACTTGCTGAAGACCAAACTGAAGGGGAAATGCCCCAAGAACAATCAGGAACTGAGGACACTTGCAGTAGAGGCCTGGCAGAGCATCACCAGGGATGAAACCCAGCGTCTGGTGATGTCTATGCGTTCCAGACTTCAGGCTGTAATTGGCTGCAAAGGATTTGCAACCAAGTATTAAAAAGTGAAAGTTTGATTTATGATTGTTAATCTGTTCCATTACTTTTGGGCCCTTAAAAAGTGGGAGGCACATATACAAACTGTTGTAATTCCTACACCGTTCACCTGATTTGGATGTAAATACCCTCAAATTAAAGCTGAAAGTCTGCAGTTAAAGCACATCTTGATTGTTTCATTTCAAATCCATTGTGGTAGTGTATAGGGCCAAAAACATTGACACAATTCTAATGTCCCAATATTTATGGACCTGACTGTATCTAGAGTGGTCTTTGCTCAGTATAGCTTTGGAGTGCCATGTCTGGACATTACTGGGCTAACCTGGAAATTAACTGGGTTTTGCGTAAGCGCATTTCATTCACTTTGTTTTTATTGAGAAAAAGAAGGGACTGAATTCCAAAATGGTACATATACATAGCAGCATAACTTATATTCCATAACAACATTGAAACACCTCAACTCCTGATTAACAAGGAGTGCAAAAAGGCAGTAGAAATCAAAAGTACCATCTCTGGTATAAGAACAAGGAATATGTTGGGTGTCCGGTGTAAGATTATAAAGCTGGCAAAGCCTTAGGGCAAATCATATTCATTTAGTGTAGAGGATGATATCCAGAGCGGTACTCAAAATAGTAGTGCACCTTAATCCTTGTAAAAGGCTTTGGGTAAAGCTTGTAGGAACTCTGAAAATTATAGGTACACTAGTCTGATTATTATGTTCGCTTGTTCAATAATGCGCATTAAGGAAGAAGAGGCACTTGTATTGCAGGGAGAGTGGCAAAAAAGGTGTCTAGTCCTTCTAAAGGGTGCACACAGGTACCTTACTCTATTGGCTATGTTGACCCTGTGGAATTGAATCTTGATTCTTTAAGGGATTTCAGGGACCACTGCTATTGTCTTTGAAAATACTTCTAATCAAGTCCTCCTCATGGTTCTCCCTGGGTAGTCATTGCCTTAACACAGTAGATGTCTGCCCTGGCAGGGTTTGAAGACATGTACCCCCCTTTCTGTCTTTGTTTTATGGGATCAGATATGTTGAACCTGATGCCTTCCCTGTTGGAAAATTTGTTTTCCATTCCACCCTTCTGGTGGATCAGGTGGAACAGTTTTCACATTATATCACAGTAGATACAACTTAAAACAATGTCTCTAGTAGTGGACAAGTATCGAAAGCAGCGCTTCTTCACCCTTTTGCAAGGCGACAGCTGATTCCAACAGACAGTAGGTAAGAACAGCACACCGTGAGGATATAGAGATAGAACAGATGTGAAACACAGTTCTAGGTGGTATACGTGCACCAATCGCCGTCAAGCTGCACCTCGTGGACCACTCCCCCAGGACTTGCACTTACCGACTAACTGTAAAACTGCACCTTAGTGTATAAGCCAGACTCTCTCCTCTAAACATCATCAGGTGCTTTGATCCCGCTCGGGCATGCAAAAAACCAAACACTAGATATAGTGTAGTAGTTCTAAAAAAGTTTATTGAATGCCCCCCGCTCATATATACACTTACAAAATATATAGTAAAACTTTGCATAAACAATCCACAGTTTGCAGTACTTCACCACTATTCCTGCAAGCTCGAGCCGTGGCTTCTCTCACCAGTCCAGAGCTCCGCTTCCTATCATTGGAACGCAAACGTCACTTCCTAGTGCCGCTAGGTCGCGCACTGACATGTTTCATCATTTCGACTGGGGGCATGGTCGTGATGATGAAACGCGTCAGTGCGTTGCGCTTGACGGTGATTGGTGCACGTATACCACCTAGAACTGTGTTTCACATCTGTTCTATCTCTATATCCTTACGGTGTGCTGTTCTTGCCTACTGTCTGTTGGAATCAGCTGTCGCCTTGCAAAAGGGTGAAGAAGCGCTGCTTTGGATACTTGTCTACTACTAGACATTGTTTTAAGTTGTATCTACTGTGATGTTATGCTTTTTATACGAATTAGCAGCAACTGAGCTTAACTGGAATTTAGTGAAATCCATTGGCGCGGAAGGATTATAGGAGGGCGATCATAATCTATTTTATATATATTGTTTGTAGTTTTCACATTATGGTCTGTGATTCAGTATTTCCCTTCTATGCTCTATTTCTCATCACTAGTTGTGCGTACCCTCATGGTCTTTTGGCATCAGGCTTGGTTCCCTCTTAACTTTTGGTATTGTCCCTTTCCTACCAGATAGGGGTTGAGCTTCATCTGGTGCCAAAGTCCCAACCTCAGTGTTTCATGCCCCAGTCTTTAAAAAGCATGCTGGTAGTAGGAGGAGGAGGAGGTATCCTGGGCTGGCCTACAGTTTTTATGTCCATTACTGTAGGTGTAGGTATGTATAATGCCAAAAGTATATGACTTCCTGTGTCCCTCAATGGACTCCTAAAAAAAGGATTTTACAGTGCTTAAAAAAATGCCTATTTACAGCAACAAAAATGTTTTGAGTGATTAATTTGTCTGTGCTGTGTCTAACTTGCTGTACCATAATGTATATTGTGCATGCATTATGAATTCTTCAAATTCCCATGAACTCATTAAGTTAATACTCTTGTCCTTTTTTCTGTTTACAGAACTCTTACAGTAATTCACAAGCCCCATCACCTGGTTTGGGAAGGTAAGTTTGAATGTTAGGACAATGATCTATTTTACTAGATTTGTTCTAAGGGGAGGTTGGGATCAGTATTTCATTTTAACAGGTAAAAGAAATGTACATGTGTGTCATATCCGTTTTATATCATTTTAAGTTCATTTTTGCTATGACGTTTCTTTAAATTAAGTGCAACAAACTGATGCCTAAAGCTACAGACCCAAGTATTTATTTTCTTCAGCTCACAAGCTGAGTGTGTGAGATCTAATAGATTACTCCATCCATGCTACTGTATTCTGCAGCCAGTGGGACCTGTGGCTGCTGAACACTGAACAGTGACTGCATCTGATTGAATGCACTTACCGTTTTGCTGACAATTGAAGAATATAAATGGTTGAGCTTGTATGTGCTGACAGGGAGAACCACGCCTCAAGCTTTGGCTGAATCGGCAAGAATCAAATGAAATTTGAGCAGTTGACCAGTTTAAGAGTTTATATCCGCTGCTCTGATTCCATTTGTTTTCATAATACCTATTGTGAGATTCTATGTGACTGGATTTTATAATACTTCTTTACCTTTCTATGATTGTTAAATGTTTGCCTTAAGTTAGTGCATGGGGAATTTAACATTGGGATATCTTTTGTCTTTTTTTTTTTTTTTTTTAGCAAGTCTGTCAGTATGCCTTCACCAGTGTCCCCAAAGCTGTCTCCTGGCAACTCCAACAGCTATACCTCCAGTGTGTCCAGTTCCTCAGGTGGTACGTCATCTGTAACTATTCCACAAAGGATACATCAGATGGCAGCAAGCTATGTTCAAGTCACGTCCAACTTCCTTTATGCCACTGAGATTTGGGACCAGGCTGAACAGCTCTGTAAAGAGCAAAGTGGTATGTTTTAATCTAAAAGATTTTGTAAGCATGTATCACATGTATTAAAGGTAAATCGGTCTTTTTCCCTTATCTCCATATTCCTGGATTATCTCCCTGCTAAATGTCTTTATGGTCAATAATAAGCTATGCTGCATTTTGATTTGCTAAAAATGGTCATGTCTTAAAATGAGTTCCCATAATGCACTATTTCAGTAGATCATGTGCTTGCTGATGAACTCCAGTTCTATGATAAAGTAGTAAGGGAAAGTACATTAATCTATGCAAGGAACAGAAAGCTAAGTGAAACAAACAGTACCCATAACAACAAATCAGAATTCACACTACTCAAGTCAGAGCAGTACAATATTTTATTTGGTTGATATGGTCCTGTTTTTTGCATTTTAGAACATTGCATTTTTGCATTGCTTTGTTATACAAAACCGATGACTCACGGGTCGAGAAAAACTGTGTCTGTAGTTGAAATGTACTTTATACTGCATTTACAAATGTATTTTTCTTTTTTCCACCAGAGTTTTTTACTGAATTGGACAAAGTATCTGGCCCCTTGGTCTTTAACGCAAGCACTATGACAGAACTGGTACGCTACACCCGTCAAGGCCTGCATTGGTTGCGTTTAGACGCCAAGTTAAAACATTAAAGACCTGAGGAAATGGGACCCCAAACTTTTTTTTCTTGCTGCCTCTAATTTTTTTTTTTGACAACACTGTGTCCTGTTGAGAAGGAAGACTGCCATAATATATCAATTGGCTGGCACTGAGGACAAATTGCTCTGCACATCTTGGTTTCAGCCATATTCATGACAACACTTTGCTGATCATCTTACTCAAGCTTCACTTTTTATTTAAACTCAAAGAAACTTATTTAATTTTTTTTTTTTTTTAAGTAGCATTATGAATGTTTTTTTCCCATCATTCTACGGTGGAATTCAAATTCCTGATATCATGCACGATAGATTTGTAAAACTATTTATTTTATTAAGCTTATTACAGATGTATAGTGTACCAAAGGGGGCTTTGTTTTCTACCCCTTGTCTATTACAGTCTGCCCTTAAGTAGTGCAGGAAATGGCGCACACAAGTTGTGACCTGCACTTGGTAGTATACATAGGAGCCCACACAGTTACAAGTTCTCTTTACCACAGCATTAGGCAGGTATGAACAGTGTACATGTGTGAATGTTAACTCTCAGATGTTGACCAGAGTTAAATGGCTTTTAGATATCTTTTATCAATATTAGCCCTCCAAGTACTTTATATGAGACAACATATGCATTTCGGGTTTATTTTTATTCCTCCTTTAGTGGTTTGTGGGCTTTGTTACTTTGTACTCTCTTTTTGTGTTAGAAAAGTGTTAAACACAGTGCTTTTATTGTAGTGGTAGGTACTTTCCATTTATTACTGACAAGAACCGTTAATAGCAAATGCATTTTTATATGAGTAGGAACCAGGAAGGCACGTGCATATGATGTAAAAGATCAATGAGAGAAAATTGTAGAATTACAGATATTTAAGAGAATCTAAATGTATTTCCTACTGGATAAAGAAAGAGTGTTCAGAGCAGGCTGCAACTACATGAGAATACACTATTTTACAATCATTAGAGATCATAGCTTGTATGAAATACAATCTTCAGATTGGTTAAACAGGGTATAATGACTTATATGAGCACCAGTACATGTGATGGATTAAATTCAGATATGCTGATGGATTCAGTCCACCATGTTGATTTCCCAGTATTGTGATTTGTGATGTACAGATTATGGTGATGAAACTCACATATAGTGTAGCTGGCGTTCAGCTGAAACATATTGTTGGGGATTGGGAGACATCTCTGAAATGTGGTGCAAAGGAATGCCAAACTATTGCCCATAGCAGACAGTTGCATTCTACCTGTTTTTCTTGTGCAATGTAGGCAAAATGTATTGTTTCTTATGTATTTTATATAGCAGCATTGACCCAGTCTTTAAAAATGTTGCCCTCAAAGCAAGACTTCTCGGTATTTAGCCCATGCATTGGAATTATAAGGGTTTAGACATTCAGATGTATAAAGGCATTTGCATTAATACTGAATTTCTGTTCCCTTTCTGGTAAAATGGAAAGGTTGCACAGTGGGTCAAATGTCTCTGAAGAATTTAAAGCCAAGTATTATCTGCTCTTAATATTAGTTTAATATGAGGAATCGTGTATGTCAGTATCTAGGAACACTTTGTACACAAAGTGAGGGTCTTCTGTTGTTTGAGCCATCTCCCAATTGTGCACATTGCCTGCCCAGCATTTTATGAATTTTAAGGCTTTTTTTTTTTTTTTTAGATTATGTTTTAGATTCTGCTCCCTAAATGAATTAATATAATCTTTGCCAGGGATGTAGAAGTATAAGGCTTTGAGCTTCATGGAAGAGATTGATTTTTGGATAGCACGGTCATGATGGCCACCATTTCATTGCCTTGTTTCAAATAGATGCCAAAATCAACTTTAGCAATAATCATGGCACTTACATTATTGTGCGGGAAACTTTGGGACGCATTGGCACTAAGATTTTAGATTCATTCTGGGAGCGGTGAAAAGACTTCTTTCAAGAGAACCTTCTGTTATTTCCTTATGCAACTGCAGAATTCTGTATTATATCACCTCTGCTGTTAAGCTTTTTCAAAAGCAGCTTGAAAAGATTGTACGGTTTGTTTGCTTTTTCTCTATACCTTTTGTGAGTTTAAGGTCTCATGCAAACTAGGGTAAAAACAAAAAAAAAAACAGACCACTCCCATCTGTAAAGTAGAGCTGCATGATTCTGGCCAAAATGAGAATCACGATTTTTTTGCTTAGAATAAAGATCACGATTCTCGCGGGGTAATATATTAAATATACAAAAAAAATTGGGCTAACAGCACTGTTTAGTTTTTTTGAAAGGGTAATTTTTCAAAAAAAAATTGTGTTTAAAAGTCCGCTGCGCAAACAGCGTGTGACATAAAATATTGCAACAACCGCCATCTTATTCTCTAGGGTCTCTGCTAAAAAAAATATATAATGTTTGGGGGTTCTAAGTCATTTTCTAGCACAAAATAATGGATTTTTATTTGTAAACAGCAAGTGTCAGGAAAGATTTAGTCTTTAAATGGTTAAACCAAAAATCTATACAAGGGGAGTTCACTCAGAGTTCATGATTTTCAAGTAAATTACTTTGTGTATCTTTTCTCAGAACTTGGTTCTCTGCCCAGATTTGGCTATCTCCCCTGAGACTCAAGTCGCTCTGACTTAGTAAAGACTTCAGGCGACTTGCATTGACATTTATTACAGTCGCCCCGCAAGTCGGACCCTATTAACTGCATTGAAAAATCGCGGTAATGCCCACAATGGAGAGCGCGGGGGGGGGGGGGTAGATCGAGATCGCGATTTTAATACGATTAATCGTGCAGCTCTACTGTAAAGTGAACATTCTTAAAAAAAACATCTGAATGTATCCTATGGTCTTCTATGTAATTTGTGTACATTAGATGCTCCAAAACCTTTACAAGCTCAACATTTAGAAATGTTTACTAAATCATGACAAATTTTCATTCACGGTCTGTTTCTTGTTGGTTTTGCAGATTTGATTGTAGCTGAAAGCATGTAAACGTAACCAACATGCATAAACCTGCTTTAGGCTCCTTTCACTCGAACTGACTCCAAAGTTGCTTGATTTTCAGTGCAGCTTTGGAGTCCGATTTTTTTTTGTAAGACTTTTACACTCTCTGGCATTAAAGTTGTGTCAGAGTCAGATCAAAGTAGTGCAGGAACCTTTTCTGAAGTCGCAGTGACTTCAGTAGTGTCAAAACGGCTCTCATAGAGATACATGACATTTCACATGTCCTGTAACTTTGGGTCTCACAAGTCGGATCCTAAGTCGCGCAAGTGTGAAACGAGCCTTAAATGTGAACTATCTAATGCAGGAAAAAGTGATCTGGGAGCAATAAAAATTGTTTATACTTCACAGGTAACTTATCCTGTATTTAGAAAAGTTAAATGCAGGAGTGCTAATACACAAATAACCCAGCAGAGCTTTGCACCCTAAAAATAATTGTTTTAATTCTGGCCATACTCACAGTAGTTTTGTGGCAGCCTTATTCCCTGTAAAAAAGGCCAGTTCCTATTAAATGGTCAGTGGGGTAAGGTACCTTGACCTGTTCTATCATTTTTGTGATTGAAAGGTGGATAAAATTGCCACAAAAGTGCTCGGCGTATGATCAGCATGAGAAAGTTTGTGCAGTCAGAATCTACTATGGAGCTCTGCCCTACCAGAAGTAAACCATCAAAAAAAAAAAACAAGGAAAAAATAGTTATATATTTTATATCTTTATTCTCATCACGTTATTACGGACATTCCTTTATCAGATGCTGTGTTTGGCTCTTAGAGGCCTTAATGTTTTTAAATTGCATCCTAACAAAGTCTCTTGCCATTTTATGACCTGAAAAGACGTTAAAGGTGCAGAATTAGTTGGCACTAATATATTGATCTGCACACTGGTTATGTCTGTTTTTGGTTCCCAGCAGAGGTTTGGGAATAGAAAATTGATGTAGTTAACAGTGTCAAGTCCTGTGATAATTTTACTGATTACTTTTTATTATGCGGTCTGTGGTTTGTATTGGGAATGCTGCTTTTTAAGACTCTTTCCTCCAAAGTACCTTGTGAAGGTGCATTCTGGGTAGAAGGGAAGCAATTGCTCTATTTTCAGCTTTGTGCCACTGTCTTTTCTGGTGTGCCTTACCTCCTATCTTTTTTTTTTTTTACTACTCTTAGGACTGTTAACAAGGGAAACTAAGTATTATTGTTTTCTCAGTACCAGAGGAAAATTGTTAAATAAGTATACTATTAAACTGCAGATTTATTGAGGTTTTCATGACAAGTTCTAGAGAGTGGAAGTCCCAAAAGAATAGAAGAGTCTTTGACATATTTGACAGTGTTATATATAGATATATATATATGGCTCCCAGCAGAATTTGAATACACTTAAAGCTTTTTGTGGGTCTTTAAAAGCACTACAAGTGTTCTTTATTACTTTTATTTCTGGTGTTTTACCAGACCTCTGCTGTTGAATAGTCACATCGTCTAGCCTACATAATGGGGAAAATGTACTGCTTACATTTTTTTTTATTTTTATTTTTTTCTAAAAAGCAAGTATAGCACCTTACATCAGGTCTAATTGATGTAGCAGTTCTTGCTATGTAATATCACAAAAAGAAAAGATCCTTGGAAGACTTAAGATGAAAAAATTGGTTAAGCTTGGCTAAACATTATACAGTTCCCCCCCCCATTTCCTTTAGATTTACCTTCAACTATGTAGTGCAAGGGCCTACCTGATTGCATACAATTTGAAATGCTTAGGTTTGACCTCATATTGTATGGCTTTGGTTAATCTAAAGGAAAATTGTACAAGAAAATTGTATAATGTGTACACAGCTTTAGACATATTTCTAGTCAGGACAGGGCTGAAGTAGGCTTTTTTTGTGAGGAGTTGTACAAGGTTGATGCATAGGTTTTGGGCAGAAAGTGCTTTTTTTTTTTACATGTTCAAAACTGAAGCATAGCAGGTTTAATCAGGTACCCCATTTAGGAGTAGTGTAGGACTTTTAAAGGTATGTTAATTCCATAGATTTCACATTTCTTTCAGCAGCATGTGTTGCTGAATAGATGTTGGGTCTTATGTTTTTTGTTTAATAGCATAATAGTTCCAGAATACTGCATTATGGGTGTTATTTATGTCTTCCCCCTAAATTCACCTTGAAAACACACGTGTGTCCTAAGAAAGAGGCTAGTCGAGATGGATACCATAATGGGCGGGAAGTTTCCGGTACAGAGAGTCTCTGGCCTGAAAGAAGTAATGTGATCAGGTGTTCTAACCCAACAGACCACATGCTCGTTTGCTTTAATGGTCACCGTAATGTAGTCCTGAATGAGGTAAAGCGCATGCAATTTGACAATGTCTACTGTGTCTTTCTCACATCCGCTAGTTCTCCAGAGTAATATTACATAACCTGTGCTGCACAATAATCTATTGCAGCTAGTCAGCTGGGTTCATGTGATTAAAATTATTTGTTAATGATTAATTATATTTCACTATATAACCATCCATGGAATGAAGGTATGTTAGAAATATCTAAAGCTAAGAACACAAATTGTGTATCTAGCAGCTTAACAGTCCTTAGAAGCGGTGGCTTTATTTTCATTTCAAGAACATTTTCAGAAAATACTTGTTGATCCTGACACACAGTCTCCTTGTCACTTCCTATGAGCTGAACTAAAATCATAAACAATGGTATCCTTTTTCCAAGCCATCCTTTGAAAAGTACAAATTCTCCATCCCACCGTGTAATAGAGGCTGCCTGTTGGTAGTCTAAATCAGGAGAAAAGCCTGGGAGATAACCATGGCTTACTCCATAGTTACAGTGGAGACAGCATGGCCACCCAGGGAAAAGGAAGTTCGTTATTCGCAGAATTACCTGATCAAAATAATGGAACCAATGCAGCCACTGCATCTAAGGAAGGACTGGTAAGCTGCAATATGTTTTTTTTGTTTTTAGGCTTAGATAGACTTTAAAAGCCGGTACATATGTACATATCCCATTTATGCTGCTTCCAGACACCCGCTCCACTCCCTTAGTAGTCAGATGTCACCCCTGGGGTACGGGGTCATTCAGTGCACACCTGTATCATACATGGTAGTGTTTTGTGCCAAAACAGATAAGCTGCTTCGTTGCACTCGGTATGAAATAAGAATGTACATTGTAACACTATATAGAATAAGCTCATTTTATCACATGTACATTGTTTGGAAGAATTTACATCAGCTGAAAGTTATTTTTTCCTTGATTAAAATTTTGAAGTCACAGCATATTTGATTATACAGATTATTTTACTATCACAAAGTCTACATATTTAGTGAAATGTACAGTTTAGAATTAGTACCGTCAGATACCCAGCTATCATTTTGAAAGCTGTTGAGAATTTCTGCTTACGGCTAAGTTAAGACCTGTTTCATCTTGTGGATCTGAAAACACATTGTACAAGTCCTCGGATACTAAGCACGACTGCCAAGCACTTTTTCTGTATATAAGAGACATCTGATGGACCACCATTTTTACAAGGTGGATTAATTTGAACATGGGCTTGCCATGGTACATTAAAACTGAACTCTAGCCAAACTTTTTGTTGGCCTCTGTCAAGCTTTTATTGCTGTCACTTTTCAGCAGATGTTAATAAAGCATATTTCTTAGAAGTGTGGTGTAGAGTTTACCCTCTGCCAGGTTATATAAGTGTTACCTGTTTCTTTCTGGTGATTCTACTTATTTTCACTCACTGTTGCAAGGAGTAAACACTTTCCCACTCAATTGAAAACTAAAGGAAAGAATAGATTTCCATTTTTGCAGAGTTTAAAGTTAAACTCCAGCTGTGCCATCAGTCTTGCACAGTTGTATGTGTTCCTCTCCTGTACTGAAAATGCTTACTATGATTTTATTGCACACTGTGATCTTCTCACAGTGTGTATTAGAAGCTGCAGCACGTCACATAGAGCCTGTCCCATTTCCAGACTGGAGGATGTCCAGTATCATCTAGTTCTTTCCTCTCCAGTCATACTGTTCCTGGCCTGCTGCTTGTATTCCTGGGATTTCAGTTTGAACTACAGATGCTCAGCTTTACCTAAGGGTTGTCTACATGCAAATTTAGATTTGCTAGGAATGCCCACCCCTCCAGACTGACATCCACCCATGAAGGCATTTCGATATGTTTACTTTCTCTAAGAGTCAGTCCACTGCTTACAACAGGGCTGATGACTCATCAGAGGAGTATTGAGGCAGGGTGCTATGATGTTTTCAGAAAGCTATGTATACCACCAAGCTAGCCCTCCTACCAGCCATCATCTGCCTGTGCTGCATGGAGAAACACAGAGACACTGATGGGCATTTCTGGGTTTAAAGTATGGTATGTAATTTACATGGAAAGTCTATATTTTAAAAATTTCAGTAGCATGTTGTTGATGGACAAAGGAGGAAGCAGGGAAGACAAAATAAATGCAACTTCAGCTTTATTTAGAGTAGTAATAAGTTGTTTTTGTTTGGTATTCCACAGATAATTATCTACTGTTGGGTAATCAGCCCAAAAATAGTGAACTACAAATGTACCAAACCTCTACCCGAAGTATGTAAAGCAGTTATATATTTTCTTTTCTGAACCGTCACTTTCACCTTTTATGTTCATACTGTAGTATGCTTTGTGTATAGTACATGTTTAATATGGTTGTATTGTTTTGTAATTGTCCTGTCTAGAGTAGAACTAGTGCAGCCAGGCATATCATTATTTATTGGATTTACAAGGATAAGGCTCTTTACTTTCCTTGCAAATCAGTGTTCAAGTGCAATGATCTTCTTGTAGATTGAGGCTTATTTACTGTTATTTTAGCAGAGGAAAACAACTTATATTTATATTTTGTCCGTATATTTAGAAGGACCTAGATGTGGTTTTTAACTCTTCTCTGGATCTGAGTACCCTGCTAGTGGGATTCTACCTACAGTTTATCTGTATATTGCTCTAAAGTAGGTAATGTGGTTTTAAAGTAATGATTTCTGTAAGTCGGAAACAGTTTTACTCCCCCTAACTGATCAGTGTTTATAAAAGGGATGCGGCTATCTGGCCATCATTGTCTCTTTAAACTGAGATAGAGCATCTTAGACTTTGAGGAAAATTCTGTCTTTTCCATACTTGTACTTTCCAGGTTGAATCATAAATGAAGAAAGTGGAATTCTGTACTATCGCAAAAAATTTGTTATTCCTATTCACAATGTTCTGAACTCTCTGGTTGTGCTGTAATGTCACATTTAGCATGGGAAGTTCTGTAGTCTATCATTTTTGTTTAGAGAGACTTGTGTCCATTCAAGGTATTATTGCAAACTCTTGTGACTAGTGTGCTAGGTCAGTGTCTTACTGGCTCCTGGTCCTCACTAAAAATTAACAGGTCATGTTTTTTAGGCTTCCTCGTAGAGACATGGGTTTTTGATTAGTAATATTTCACAGGAATTAGTGTGATTCGGACATCTGGGTAACGCACTTTCTTTTTCTGCAAAATACATAGTCTGAAGAGGAAGAATAGGAACAAGTATATTTATATTAATTTGGCTCAGCATGGAGGCAGGGATATAATAAAGTGGAACTTTATGGTAACCAATTAAAATTGCCGGTCAGGCAGGATTTTTAATGCTGAAGAGACATGCTTTGTATCTTCTGCATTAAAACTACATACCTGCCTGGCTGCCCTTGTATGGTGAGCCGTGCACATGCCGTTCACTGTATAAATGCGGCAATGCCAAATCTGACTGAAGTCCCATGCCTGTGCAGGAGTGACATCCCCACCCAGCCAATGACAGTGGCTGGCAATCGAGACCCTGAAGCCGGCTGCCCAAAGATGTCAGAGGCCAGGCTTGGGAGCTTAAGGGATGCCGCATCGCTGGAGCTGAGTTGAGTATTGTTCCGCTTTAAATGAATGCATGTCCCCAGTGTAGTGTTTCAGAAGTTAGCCAGGTTTGCTATAGGTTATGGAACTGAAGAATAAGCACCCTTGCATAATACAATATTAGAGAAGCATACAATGATATGTCACCTGAGGACATGTTCTTTAATAATCATAGTATTGCACAAGAGAGTGCATTTCTATTTTAAAGACTACTTCAGGCAAACCTCTAAAAATGCTTGTAAGGAATATATAAACTTTTTCCTAGCAAAAGGTTTATAAGTTCTTGCACATCCCTCTCTGATCCCCTCCTGCAGATCTGTATGTGCAGCAAAATCAAAAGTATCCCCCCACCACCACCACCACCAATCGGCTTTTAGCAGCCACAACTACTGCACTTCTATGTTCAGGTAATTAAAGTGGCCAAACTAAAAAAGTGAATTAATGACTTTTCAATTAAATCAAAACATGTAGATTAAAGTGAATCTATACCCAATGCATTTTTTCACTTTAGCTAGAATTGGTAAAGGTTTGTACGCTGGGCGGGGCTCCAATACATTGATTTCCCCTCACTTTCTGTTCTGGGGACAACATTTTAAAGGAAGTAAGGGAAAATCTGCAAGGAAACATTACAATAAAAAGCAGACGGGATTTAAAGCCCCCTTACTTCCTGTTGTGGGAGCAACCTTTTTTCCAGATGGGAAGTTAAAGTGGTTGTAAAGGCTGAAAGTTTTTTTTAAAAACCTTGTGTGAGTAGCAGCCCCCCTAATATTTACCTAAGCCCTATCTTGATCCAGCAATGTGCAAGAGAGCGATGGCTCTCCCACATCTTTTCCTCCTAGGCTAAGACAGACTAGGCTAAGACTGGAGTCATTGGCTCCTGCTACTGTCAATCACAGCTAAGTAAGCCAATGAGGAGAGAGGCAGGGCCGAGCCGCACTCAGTGTGTGAATGGACACACAGAACAGCAGCTCGGGAGAGAACCTGCTCATGTGCCACCATAGCGAGCTGATTGCTATGGGGGCACTCTACAGGAGGGTTGTGTCAGGAGAGTCAGTGGGGAACCCGAGAAGAGGAGGGTCAGGGCTGCTCTGAGCAAAACCGCTGCACGGAGCAGGTAAGTATAACATGTTTGTTTAAAAAAAAAAAAATCTGCCTTTTAAAAAAATATCCCTTTAATAAATGTATGCAATGGGGCCTCTGATAGCAGTCAAACCATGGCTGTTAAGTGTTATAAAACAGCCCCGATTGCTGGCATTTGAGTTGATTTTAGTTCTTCAAGTTTTTGCTTCAGTCATTTCTGAGACGCTTGTGCTTGTTTCTCATTGCACCATATTGTAGTTTTGCCTACCGCAGCTTCTAAACTTATGCCATGGCTTTGACTTTTTTGAAATGCAGACCTTCAGGTTAAAGAAAGTGAAGTACTATTGTATGTGTATCCAGGTGGGAGAAAAGCAGGCTATAGGACTGATGCTTGCTATTTTGCAGTTTGCACAGCATCCAGCGGTCATTTTTTGCTTTTTCTAGTGGTGGTTATTCCAGTTTTCATACCATCTGAAAATTGTTTTAAACCCACTAGCAAAACACTTTAAAGCAAACCTGTACTGATGCAGTAATGGAGGCTGCTATTGCCTCGCTATCATGCTGACGCTATGGCTTCAATACTTTGAGTCACTAGCCACAAACAAGCACGCAGAAAGTGGAAGTTAGATGTCCTGATCGGCAATCTTGTTCTGAGTTAGTGGCTCAAGTATTGAAGCCATTGGATTAGCATTTTTAGAAAGTGTCAGCAGCCTGCACATTTCTGACAGTACAGATTGAATACTGTGAATCGATGTTGTAGGAATACTTGACCTACACTAATTATCCTGTTGTTGGATTCCAACACACACACAGATGAACACTATTATTTTTAAGCAATACTTAATTAGTTGTCTCTCTTGCCATGTAATCAATGCTTCATGCGACTGTGAGTAACATACGGCTTGTGCTGCTGCATGTTAAACTGTCTTTATGTAAATACGAAAGCCAAATGCACATTGTGTTACTCTGTTTTCTCAAGAAGCCATTAAATATAATTGTCCAGTGAGTCCACTTACCTTACACAGAGCAAAGTATTCTAAAATGTGTGTGTTATAAATGCTGTACATTTTAGCTTTTATTTTCCATACCAATAAAACCTACCTTGTCTGTCAATCATGAAACATTTTAGGCGTTTGTTTTGAAACCATTACCGTTGGGTTTGTTTCAGTTCAGACTGAAAGCAGCTGGCTTATAAAATTGTGATGTATGCTAAATTTGCCTGTTTCCAGCAAAGGCAATATGTATAGGTTAATATAGTAAGATCAGACTTGTGGTTGGTCCACTATGAATTGAGGGGGTCAGATGGGTATGTGCACACTGAACAAAGCTCCCCCTTGCAGAACAGTTTCCACACTAAGCCAGTGTAGTTTTATGCAGGTGGGAATGGTTGCAATTTTTGAAATCCATCAACATGGATACTGCCATTGTTAACCTCTTGTAATCACAACACTTGTTGCCCGGCTGTCATGCCGTCCCGTTTGTTTCAGTACTTTGTGTCACTGAGTCATAACAAGAATGCTTACTTTCCTGCTCTCCTTACTATGTCCAGGTCAATAACTAAAGTAAAATTAAAGGCAAACCCTTTTTTATTATTATTTTGAATAGAGTAAGGGAGTGTTTATAACTCTTGTAGGGTTTATTTTTGCCATCTATGTCCCATTGGGGAGATCACCCTTCATTTTCTGTCCTATAGCCAAAGCAGGGAGTGAGGGAAAATCTCTCTAAAGTGAGCAAATCCCAGTGGCTAAATGGTTAGCACTTCTGCCTGCCAGCACTAGAGGAGTCGGTTCGAATCCCAACCATGGCACTACCTGCCTTGAGTTTGCATGTTCTCCTTGTGCCTGCGTGGGTGTACTCTGGTTTCCTCCCACACGCCAAAGACATGCCGGTAGGTCAAACAGCTCCTTTCAACATTGGCCCTAGTATGTGTATGAATGTGAGGAAGGGACCTTAGATTACAAGCTCCTTGAGGGCAGGGGCTGATCTGAATGTATA
Organism: Glandirana rugosa; assembly: GCA_018402905.1. Lineage (NCBI taxonomy): Eukaryota > Metazoa > Chordata > Amphibia > Anura > Ranidae > Glandirana > Glandirana rugosa. Next base: position 565,174 of record BLSH010274888.1, read on the forward strand.
ATAAATATATTAAGTGCTGCGCAAATTGACAGCGTTATATAAGTACCTGTAATAAATAAATCCCTGGCTGTCAACAGAACTAGTGTCTACATTGGATGATATCCTCACTAATCCAGTCCTCAGGACAGCCCAAAATTTGGGATTTTAGAAAAAAAAGAAAGAATAGAGATGGTGAATCTGCCAAATGAGGGAACAGACAGCAATATGACAGATGTTCTAATCCATCTCCACTCTATCCAAAACTAAAAAGTTTTGCCTTTAGTTATACTTTAAAACAGGCCACTATAAAAGCCAGTTAATTGCATTTTCAAATGGTCAGCAATGGCAGCCCTGTGTAACTGAGGTTTAAATTGTAGTTTATTAGATTCACACAATGGGGGAGATTTACTAAAACTGGTGCACTTCAGAAGTGCAGCTGTAGCTTGGTAGCCAATCAGCTTCTAATTTCAGTTTGTCCAATTTAAGTTTTGACAATAACATGGAAGCTGATTGGTTTCTGTTGCTGCACCAGATTTTGCACTCTACAGTTTTAGTAAATTCCCCCCCTCCCTCCCAACGTGTTTTCTGTGCTATTGTATCACTCTGCACTGCATAGTGGATGGAGCTAGGTTTCTGTGAATCAATGAACCTTCTATAGTGGCACAATACCCATTTCATTCAGTATGAACTAAACGTGTTCCAAGAGTATGTCAGCTCTCAACCAGACTAGAAAATAATAGAGCAAGTTTATTTATCCTTTTGAATGTAGACCATGTTATATGACCCAACAGAGTCAGTCATAGCTTAATATATCATATGAATTGCATTTTTTGTAAGGGAATTCATGGGGTGCATTTTGGTCAGAGTTCCGGTAATAAAATGCTTACTTGACCTGTATACTGGCAGCTGGTGCACTTTCATTGTACCTTTTTTGTTTCCTTATTCATTCTCCAGAATCTTTGTACTACAAAAGCATTTAAAGCAATGGAATAGTTTGTTCCATCTCAGATACTATGTAGAGTATGCATGTTTTTCTACATGTCCTAGGCCACCATTTTAACTTATATGTGCAGATATATATTTCTCATTTTGACCTGTAACTAGTATTTCTGATAACAATATTATGTGTTAAGTTGGTATTAACACCCTAATTGGGAACTGAATGGATGTATTGCAGCACATTTAAGTATTTGCAGGAATTATTGTAATGGTATTCATTGTTATAAAGCACTTTACCACCATTTATCCCAACGCTTCTTAGAACCCAGTTCCTCTTCCACTTTAACAGCAGCATAATGAACTGCCGCGTGGTAAACCGTGCATGAAATGCAAAGTCTCTATTGGGTACAGACAAACATGTTATTCTGTTCTCCTGAAACATTCTTATATTCAAGTATATATCCGCATTGCCCAATTCAAGTCAAAACAGCGCTTGGAAATGTCTGTATTTATTAAAGAAATCATTTTTATTGTTAAGATGTAGTATACATATTTTATTTCATAATTTTTACCACTGGAAATTGCATTTATTTAGTAAGGTACTCTGATAAAAAGAAAAAAGCTTTTATTATGAATTAAACGTTTTGTACTGTGCTTCAATCCAAAAAAAAGTGTCATTTTTTTAACCAAATCTTTAATTAAATTTATTTCTTTGTTGCAATACATTTAAAAATTACAAACTTGTACTTTATGTGCTCAGATTTTGAATTTCTATGCGAATTTGAGCTTGACACATCACACAACTGTCAATGTTAAGCAAAGTATAAGGCATATGTAACCAGATGTTTTTCTTTCCCAAACCTGTATAGTATCTGTATTTTGTGGTTTTTGAGAATTTAGGAAGTTTAGCGTGTCTAAAGCATATGTTTTAATGTGTTTTTTTTAAACAAATGTATGGCAATTCAAATACTTGGAGAAAAGGGTATTGCATTTCAATTTGTAAAAAAAAAAATCTTTTTAACTGTCATTAAATGCTTTGTAAAATGCAAAACTGTAACTGGAGAAACTACGTTTAATAAATATAGATTTTCTGTATTATTACAAAAGACTGTAATTTTTTTTTTCTAGCTTATTTTTGGGAGAAGGTGAGTTTACTTAGTCTCTTATAGAGATATGAAAAGTATCTTTATATGTCGGGGGGTGGGGGGGGGGATTTTGTACATATCTTTAATTCGTGGTCCTTCCCCATTTTTGTCTCTTTAAAATGCTAAAGAATAGAAAATAGTACTTGTTCTTACCAAAAGTGCTGTGAACTTTATAACTTTCTATGCGTTCTGCCTGTACTGCTCTAAAATACCAAGCAATATTATTATCCGTAACCAGTTCTCTGTGAACTACAGACCCTCCCAAGTTTTGGAGAGGGAGGTGTTCTATAGTCCAAATTAAAATCAAACCGCCTAATGTCATAAGCCTGCTAGATAAAACAGAGTGAGCATTGTAACCCTAGAACTAGAAATGTTTTACTGACAGGATCGTCGGGTCAAAGTGAAGGGGTAAAAGAAAACTGCTACAGCCACCACTTCTAAGGACTTAATAAGCTGATATATATTCTTTTCTTTTTCATGCATCACGGGACACAGAGCAGGTTATATAATCATGAACTACTGGGTTATATGCCACCTATAGATGAATGGACACTGGTAATTCAAATTAGACATGAAGTCCTGCCCCTACATAACCCCTTCCAACTGGGAGCACTTCAGTTTTTTCGCCAGTGTCTTGAAGGTGGATGGTCACTTCTACAGCTCTGTGGAGCTTCTATTCTGGTTCTTTTTAGAATCAGGGACAGCCTTTGTACCGGATCCATTTCAAATGGCTATTAAAGCTAAGATAAAATGGTACCTGGACCTCACTAAGAAGATACAAGAATATTGCGAGGTTTTGCCTGTAATGTGACCACATGTGGCGCTGGACCCCGCGTATGGAAAAGCCTGGGATTCCAAAACCAAGGTACTCCTGCAGGGTGTTGTACAGGTCCAAGGGAGTGGACCCTCATACTATAGGGTACCCTGTCCTTGAGACAAAGCCCGCCGTGATGGGTGAAGGTTGGGCCTGCAGTCTCCTTCAGGCCCTGCAGCGGGAATGGTGAGTAATCCCTAACGGGGATAATGTTGCTGAACCCAGCTGGCTTCCTGCAAACATAGGAAAGAGTTTGTTTAAAACTTCCCTCCTTTTGCCTGCACTTCTTTTCTCTTTCGTTCATTGACGGACGCAGCCTCTTAATCATGACAAGTGGGGTTTATGCAGCTTTTACTAGGAGTGGACTAGGCAGAACGAAGTTCAGCTCAAAGCAAACACAGCCCCTCCCAGGGGGCAGTCCTCACTTTGCATAACCCCTCAGCCCTGCTCAGCACTTCAGTTTTTTATGCCTAGTGCAAGGAGTAGGACCTGGCTCCCTGCTGGGATCTGCGGTTCCCCATTCTTTTCACATTTTTTTCTTTTTATTCAAGATTTCTGATGAAAAATACAATCAAGTAGCCGGCTGGATAATCTAGATCCAGGGAGTCTCCCCAGCACGGCCAACGGATACGAGCCGGCCCTTAGCTGATCGCGGGGTCGGCCGCGTCAGGCCTCGTTCCGCGCGAGGAGGCCGGCGGGTTAAACGTCCCGCCAGCGCACCTAGGACCGGGCACCCCGTGTCATGGGTGCTGCATGGCCGGCAGCTCCCCCCATTTCGGCGGGGTGGCAGGTCTGTTTTGGGCCCCTCCAGAACCTGTACAGATGGCAGACCAGCTGATCCAGGGACTTAAGTATCTCTGCGATGCGGCCCTTGACATGGCCCCCATGCTGTCCAAACTGTCCATGTTTGCAATCATCATCAGACGTCTGCTATGGCTGAGATGCTGGTCAGGAGACCAGGCGTCAAAGAAGGGCCTGACGGACCTGCCTTTTGAAGGGGATCGCCTCCTTGGGGCTTCCCTCGACGAGATAATAAAGGATTACACTGGGGGGAAGAGTGCTTTTCTTCCGGAGCCCAGAAGGGGCAAGGAGCCCCGGCGCAGGACCAGCCCTTCCTTCTCTACTCGAGGTTTTTTTGTGCGCCACAGGCCTCGAACAAGGTCTCTCAGCCCGCCAAGGCCCCCGTGGGGGGCCAGAAGTGTCCCTGGCAGCGTAAGGCGGAAGAGAAGTCCTCATCCGCATGATGGGTCGCCCCCACCCACGGTTCGGGTGGGGGGACAGCTCCTAAGGTTTGCGGACCGGTGGACCTCGCACATCCCGGATATCTGGGTACGCGAGGTAGTTTCGTCCAGGTACAAAATAGAGTTCTGTACCCTCCCCCCGGACAGGTTCTTTGCCTCCAATCTGAGGCTTCCCCCGGACCGACTGCAGGCCCTGTTCGAGGCCATGCACGTCCTGCTGCATCAGGGGGTAATTGTCCCAGTTCCTTCTACGGAACGGTTCTGCATTTTTTATTCCAATCTTTTTGTAGTGCCAAAAAAGGATGGGGTCAGGCCTGTCATGGACCTGAAAGCCCTCAACTTCTTTGTGAGGGCGTGAAAATTCGGAATGGAATATGTCCGCTCTGTGGTCGCGGTGCTTCGTCAGGGAGACTTCCTGGCCTCTCTGGACACCAAGGACGCGTATTTACACGTGCCCATATGTGTGCACCTCCAGCGCTTCCTGCGCATTGCAGTGGGGGATCTCCACTATCAGTTTGTGGCCCTCCCATTCGGGCTGGCCTCAGCCCCATGGGTTTTTACCAAGCTTCTGGCTTGGTACTGGCTCTGCTGAGGCAGAGGGGCATAGCAATAGTGGCATGCCTCAACGACCTTCTCCTGAGGGCGGAGTCGGCCTCAGCCCTGTCGGACAGTGTGGACATCACCCTAGGTTTCCTGCGGGACTTCGGCTGGGTGATCAACCTTCCCAAGTCGGTGTTGACTCCGTCGCGCTGGTTGGAATACTTGGGATTGGTCCTGGACACAGAGCGGGCGAAGGTTTTTCTTCCTGCCGCCAAGATCTTGATGCTTCAAAGGGCGGTTCGGACCCTGCTGTCCCAGCGGGGGTCCTCTCTCAGATTTTGCATGCGGGTGTTGGGGCTGATGGTCTCCTCCTTTTGAGACGGTGCCTTATGCCCAGAGTCACACCCGGTCCCTGCAGCGGGCCATCCTGCTGCGGTGGGACAAATTTTCGCTATCCCTGGATCGGGTGATCAGTCTGGATCACCGGACTCGGGGCTCCCTCGCCTGGTGGCTACGGACCCCCACCTTGGAGCGGGGGGAAGTCGTTTCTTCCCGTGGACTGGACGGTGATCGCGACGGATGCCAGCCTGTATGGCTGGGGAAGGGTCCTGGGGTTGTCGACCCAGGGCCACTGGTCGCAGGAAGAGTCCCGTCTCCCAATTAATGTGCTGGAACTGTGAGCGATCAGGCTTTGCCTCTCCCACTGGTCGGGGAGATTACACGGGCGTCCCGTTCGGGTCCAGTCAGACAACGCCACGGCTGTGGCTTACGTGAACCATCAGGGCGGAACGAGAAGCACGGCAGCTGCTGCGGAAGCGGCCCACATTCTGCGGTGGGCAGAGCTTCACGTGTCGGCAATCTCTGCCGCTCACATCCCGGACGTCGAGAATTGGCAGGCGGACGATCTCAGTCGCCAGAAGCTGGATCAAGGAGAGTGGTCCCTGCATCCGTAGGTGTTCCGCCAGATTTGTCAAAAGTGGGGCACACCAGACGTGGACCTTCTGGCGTCCCAGCTCAACCGAGAGGTGCAGGCCTTCGTGAGTAGTACAAGGGATCCGCTGGCAGACGCGGGGGATGCCCTCGTGGCTCCGTGGACTCGGTACAGGCTGATCTATGCCTTCCCTCCTCTTCCGTTGCTCCCACACCTGTTGCGCAGGATAGAGGCGGAAGGGATCCCAACCATTCTGGTAGCGCCAGATTGGCCGCGGCGTCCTTGGTACGCCGACGTGGTGCGGATGGTGGTCAATGTTCCCTGGCGGCTCCCGCTTCGTGAGAGGGGCCCATTTTGCACCCTGCTTTACCCTCGCTGGTTTTAACGGCCTGGCTATTGAGTCCCAGGTGTTGAAAGATAGGGGACTCTGAGTCTGTCATCCCCACTATGCTCAAGGCTCGTAAGGCCACTTTGCGGAAGATCTAGTACCGCACATGGAAGGCTTACATTGCTTGGTGCGAGGCGGGGGGTTGGAACCCCCGTTCCCTTTTGGTGGCTCGGGTGCTGGCCTTCCTTCAGCAAGTCCTAGATCACAAGTTGGCATTGAGCACGCTTATGGGACAGATCTCTGCCCTGGCGATTCTTTTTCAGTGTCCCTTGGCGACGCATTCTCTGATCCGTACCTTTTTCCAGGGGGTTCATCATGTATCTCCCCAGGTACAGTCGCCTTTGGCGCCTTGGGACTTTAATCTGGTCCTTTCTGTGCTCCAGAAGCCGCCCTTCAAAAATATCAGGGAAATTTCCCTGCAGCTGCTCTCGCAGAAAGTGGCCTTTCTGGTGGCCATTACATCCGCTAGGCAGGTGTCTGAGCCGGCGGCTCTGTCTTGTAGGTCCACGTATTTGGTCCTACATAGGGATAAGGTGGTTTTGCGCCCCTCTCCCCCCTCCTTGCCGAAGGTGGTCTCTTCGTTTCACATCAACGAGGACATTGTCCTTCCTTCGCTGTGTCCACGCCCGTATTATCCTAAGGAGGTTGCTTTGCAACCTCTGGATGTGGTTAGGGCTCTGCGGGTGTATCTGGCAGCCACGGCCTCATTTCGAAGGTCCGATGCGCTTTTTGACGCAGTGGATGGCCCGCGCATGGGATGGCGGCCTCCTCGGCCACCATTTCTCGTTGGATACGTCAGACGGTGACCCGTGCGTATGCTGTTCGGGGCCAGGAGCCCCCCTTTCTGGTCACGGCTCACTCTACCAGGGCGATTAGTACTTCCTGGGCTTTCCGACTTCAGGCGTCGGTTTCTCAGGTGTGCAAGGCGGCCACTTGGACCTCGGTGCACACTTTTTCCAAGTTTACAGAGTTGACGTTGCAGTTTCTTCTGATGCTGCTTTCGGCCGCAAGGTTTTGCAGACTGTGGTGTGAGGCGCGTCTGGCACCTCCCGGAGAACTCTTTTGTTGGACACTGTTCTTGTTGCCCACCCCTCGTTGTGACACTGCTTTGGGACATCCCCACTTGTCATGATTAAGAGGCTGCGTCCGTCAATGAACGAAAGAGAAAATAGGATTTTTTGACGTACCGTAAAATCCTTTTCTCTGAGTTCATTGACAGACGCAGCACCCACCCCTCTTCTGTTTGAGTTTGTACTACTTGCTACGAACTGAAGTGCTGAGCAGGACTGAGGGGTTATGCAAAGTGAGGACTGCCCCCCGGGAGGGGCTGTTTGCTTTGAGCTGAACTTCGTTCTCCCTAGTCCACTCCTAGTGAAAGCTGCATAAGCCACACTTGATTAAGAGGCTGCGTCCATCAATGAACTCAGAGAAAAGGATTTTACGGTAAGTCAAAAAATCATATTTTTCTCACCACCAGAGGGCTTGGCTAGAAAGTCCATAGTCATTCTTGGGCCTTGCCTGCAGTTCCTGTGAAGCTGCCACCAGAAGGAGCCTGCTCCAGTACTAATCTGTCCTTTTACTATACAAGTGAACGGACAGTCGCGGAAGTGCGCACACCGATCAGCGTGCACGTGTGATCCCCACAGGGGTATCAGGAAGATGCCAGAAGCAGTCATGGAGCTTCTGCAGCGTGAGGCGGCCGGTGTACTTTGATGGGGAGCAGGCTAAAAATCCTCCTGGTGGCACATGAGTCTGGGGGTGGGCAGCTGAGTCAGGCTAGGCAGGAAGCTGAGTGCAGGGGAGGTGAGCTAAGTAGTGCATGCACTAGCAGCCATGGCTTCCAAGAAGCACGCTGGGGGTAGCACAGCTTCCTGTAGTAAGGCTAGAGGCACAGGTGTGTTATCAACAGCCCCTGCTGAGGCTGCCATTGCTTCCCCTGAGAGACTAGAAGCAACTGTGCTCTGTTTCCTCAGTTTGTTACTAAAGATGACCTGTCGGCAGCCTTACTGGGCTTAGAAACCAGAATTGCTGGTATGATTGCTTCTACCAAACAGAGTAAGAAGCTTGACAGGTCTCCTTCCCCCTAACCCTCTGATTCTGGAGTGAGAATGGGTTGATGAAGAAAAGGAGGTAGCTACAGGGGATCTGGCCGATTCTTTTGCAGACACTTCTGCTTCAGAGATTCCTGAGCCAGAAGAATCCCCAAGGACACCTGCCTCTCAATCTCAGAGACTGCTGATCCATGCATTTATAAGTAAGGTACGTGCAGCATTCGGGTTACTTCCAGCAGAGATACCTGTGAATGTGTATTCCTCCCTTGGGTCATTAAAACACCACAAGGTGCGCAGGGGTTCGCTTAGCACTCTCTCCTTGAGAGGGTGATATATGATGACTGGGTGCACCCAGACAGATTGTTCCTTCTAAAGGGTTTTCTATGGTATGTCTTATGGAGGAAAGCTTTTTGAGAAGGGGGGAGTACCGACTGTCGATGCAGCAGTCACATCTCTAAGTAAATCCCTAACCTGGCCTGTTGATAATGCGCAGGTGTTTACGGACACTTCAGATAAAAAGCTGAAGTCCTTATTAAAGGCTTCTTTTTCCTTGGCTGGCTCTGCCGTCCAACCTGCTGTAGCAGTGATTAAGGTATGCCAAGCCTTAAAGGATCAGGCTGAGCGGCCCAGTGGAGAGGAAGAGCCGGATGAGGAGTTTATGGAGGTACCTCAGGCTCTGTTTTGCTGTGGATGTACTTAAAGCCTCAATACAGCAAATATCCCGGTTAGCTCCATTATCCATGCATATGCACAGGATTTTGTGGCTAAAGACCTGGTCAGCTGAACTCCACTGTAATGTTGCGAGCGCCTATTTGGGGAAGACCTTCACAAGTATATTAGGAACGTTTCTGGAGGTAAAAGTGCACTGCTGCCGGTTAACCACTTCAGCCCCGGAAGAATTTCCCACTTTAGGACCAGAGCACTTTTTGCGATTCGGCGCTGCGTCACTTAAACTGACAATTGCGCGGTCGTGCGACGCTGTACCCAAACAAAATTTGCGTCCTTTTTTTCCCACAAATAGAGCTTTCTTTTGGTGGTATTTGATCGCCTCTGCGTCATTTCTGATCGCCGCTATAAACAAAAGAAGAGGGACCATTTTGCAAAAAAACCCAAATTTCTTACTTTTTGCTAAAATTCAAATCCAAAAAAAAAATATAAAAACATTTTTCTTTCACCGTTTTTGGCCGATTTATATAATTCCTCATATTTGCGATAAAAAAAATTGCAATCGGCGTTTATTGATTGGTTTGCGCAAAAGTGGCCGCGTTTACGGATGGTGAGTATTCATTTCTGGGGTTTTTATTTTTTACTAGTAATGCGGGCGATCTGCGATTTTTAGCGGTAATGCGATATTGGGGCGGACATGTCGGAACATTTTGACACTTTTTTGGGACCAATGACATTTATACAGCGATCAGAAATTTAAATGTCCACTGATTACTGTATAAATGTCATTAGCAATGAAGGGGTTAACCTGCAGGGGGCAGT
>BLSH010274888.1:577997-624451 GCA_018402905.1 Glandirana rugosa
ATTGTGTATATATATATATATATATATATATATATATATATATATATACACACACACACACACACACACATACATATGTATATTTATTACTATTATTATTTATTTTATTACATGTATGCCCGCTCAAGCGTATGTCTTTCTTTACTTCGCTGCTATGGGCTCTAGCCCCAGATCTTTTGTAGGCCTAGCAATGCCCCTGTCTCTAAGGGTCCTATATTCCACCCGAATTTACATGCGTCAAGTTTGACGGCATGGCTAGTGAAGCCACGGTATTGAGAGATTGCGGGGTTTCAGGCCCTGTGTTGTCTACAATGGTAAACGTGACGGAGCACTTCACCAAGAAGGTTTATCATGTCCATATGTTTTTAGAGGCCTTCGACTTCTCACGCCTTCATCAGGACTTTTCTTCTAGGTGTAACTCATCTGTTACCACCCATTCCTCCCTGTCCATGGGATTTGAATTTGGTTTTGTCAGTGCTGCAGGAGCAGCCTTTTGAACCTATTAGGCCTCATACACACGGGCGTATCTTTAAAAATAAACAAAACGTCGGGCCCGACGTCAAGGAAAAAAAATCAGCGTTTTTCGGCGTTATGCATCGGCGTTAGTGAGCGTCAATAGGCGTTTTTTAAAAAAAATCATCCCTCTGCTATTTTTAAACCTAAAAACGCCGGAAAACGCTGGTACAATATTAGTTGGCATTTGTTGGCGTTTTGCGGCGTCGGCGTCAAAAAATGCCAAAACATTACAGCCTCAGAACGCGATGGCCGTGGGTTCTACTTTCAGCTCACTAACGCCAACGCCATCTACAGCTCAAAAACGCCAACATTTTTATGGGGCCATTGACTAACATGGAGAGCTGCAAAAAACGCCAGAAAACGCCGACGTCAAAAAACGTCCGTGTGTATGAGGCCTTAGGGAGATTCCCTTGGTTCTTGTGACCTAGAAAACGAGTCTCTTTTTTTTTTTTTTTTTTCTTGCCATCACCTCAGCCAGAAGGGTTTCGGAGTTGGTAGCTCTTTCTGCTAAAGAGCCATACTTGAGATTGCACCAGGATAAGGTGATGCTGCGGCCTCTTTCCATCCTTTTTACTAAAGGTAATGTAGGCTTTTCATCTCAAAATATTATTTTGCCTTCTTTTTATTCTCAACCCTCCTCACCGGAGGAGAGACAATTGCATTCTGGATATGGTGCGTGCTGTTAAGATCTATCTGAAGAGATCTGCAGACATCAGGAAGACTGACGCCTCTTTTTTCCTGAAGGCCCTAGGAAAGGGTCAGGCGGCATCCAAGGCAGCTATTTCGCTGTGGATTTGCCAGCTGATTAATCAAGCTTATGATTTAAAGGGGAAGGCTCCCCCATTCAGAGTGAGAGCTCATTCCACCAGGAGAGTAGGGACCTCCTGGACTTTCTACTACTAGACGTCGGTGGCACATATTTGTAAGGCTGCTACATGGTCCTCAGTACATACATTCACAAGATTCTATCAAGTGAATATTAGAGCAGCAGAGGATTCCGCTTTTGGCCACAGCATATTAAGGGCTGCGGTTTAATTGGGGTGTGTCTCCTGCCCCTCCGGTTATATTGCTCTGGGACTTCCAAGTAGTTAATGTTTATATAACCTGCTCTGTGTCCCGTAATGTATGAAAACGAAAATTGGATTTTTTTAACAGCTTACCTGTAAAATCCATTTCTTTGAGTACATCACGGGACACAGAGGTCCCTCCCCTCTCTGTCTTTGTGGAGTTCATTACTTGCTACAAAACTGAAGTGCTCCCAGTTGGGAGGAGTTGTATAGGGGCAGGACTTCCTGTCTAATTTGAATTACCAGTGCCCATTTACCTATAGGTGGCGTATAACCCAGTAGTTAATGATTATATAACCTGCTCTGTGTCCCGTTATGTACACAAACAAATGGATTTTACAGGCAAGCTGTTTAAAAAATCCAATTTTTTTGTCCTTTGGTTTAGACACTTTTTGAATTAGGTGATCATCACCCCAACCCGATGCCTATAAAGTGAGGTCTTGATCAGGAGGGTTATCAGTCAATAGTTTGAATGTCCGACTAGATAATTATAGGGTTTTTGTAATAATAGAGCTTAAAGCAGAAGTTTGGTCAAAAGCTAACAAAGTTTACACCTGCTCCCACCCTCATTTTAAGTCCTGTGCGAACTGTTCTGTAAAGGAAAGTTGTGTATACTTACCTAATCTAAGGGCGCTCCGATCCGGTCACGTGATCAGGTTAGCTTTGGTGTAGAGGAGGGACAGCGAACAACAGATGCTCCATAGTAAGTCTGACTGACGTCACGCGCGGGCTCTGCAAGACATTGTTGTTGCATTCTCCTCTCACCTGGCCACTGAGAAGGTCACAGGACTGAACCAGAGTGCCCTTAGATTAGGTAAGTATACAAATCTTTTCTTTACAAGGTAGTTAGCATAGGTCTTAGAATGGGGATGGGAGCAGGCTTAAGCTTTTTTTTTTTTTTTTTTTTTGAAATACAGAGAAAAATTTTATTGATGTAAACATAAACATACATGTATACAGCCCGAGACAATATATTCACCCAGATAATCTGCATATTACCCGTATGACAAAAATAACAGTTCTAACCCCCTAATGGGGTTTAAGGAAAAACCATCCCACATACGTGACAATCCCATGTCTCTATTATACCACGTTACCAATTATCCCCTTGCCACCAATATTGTATTGCTCCTCAACCAGCATTTATACCGAGTAACCTGTCTATGACCAGATCCAACGGTGCAAGCCCGGGTACATCCAACCATGGAACCCAGAGTTTTTCAAACTTTTGCATGCATCCCCTGTGTTGATAGATCACTTTCTCCACCCAAAGCATATTACACACTGCATTTATCCAATCCGTGTAGGTGGATTCTCAGACTTCCAATGTGTCATTATTAACTCATGGGCCACAGATAAGGTTCTGATAAGATAAGGTTCTGACTGTTGCCACTCTAGTACACTCTTCCCATTCAAATTCCTTCAACAGGTTAAGCAGGCAAGGCTTGGGATCCAAAGGCATTGAGATCTGAAATATCTCGTTGATAGTGTCCACCACTCCCCTCCAATAGGGATGTAATTTTGGGCACCTCCACAATAGAGGTCTCCATGATCACGCCTACATCTAGTGCACATCAGGTTGGGCAGGAGACCCATGATATGCAATATGTGGGGGGGTTATAATATACCCTCAATAAGATATAAAGTTGTGTTAATCTCTGCGAAACGTTTAAGGAACAGATCGGCACTGCTTGGAGAGCCTCGTTGTTCTCCGTCTATCCGACCTACATCTCCCTCCCATTTCCAGCACACATAAGGGGTATTTTTTTTCTAAACATTTAACAATAGCATGCTATAACATTGAGATATAAACCCCTTGGAGGTAGAAGCCCCCTTGATCAGTTTGAAAAAAGGTGTTTGAGAGTGGGACCATTCAGAATATCCACTCTGAGCTGCTATGGCATGCCTTAGTTGTAATTAATAGAAACGTATGAAGAGCGGTAGGTCAAACATCTCCTGCAGAGCCTCAAATGATAACAGTTCTCTGAAAATTTGTCTAATATATAACACCCCATACATAGGTGTGCGCAGCCTATTGCATTAGGGTGTGCACCCCAAAGCTCAAACACACATGCGTGTGTGTGCAAGTATATATATATATAGAGAGAGAGCGAGAGAGCGAGCAGTGGATGATGTCAGTAGGGCAGAGGTTGGTGTCAGTAGTATACTTTTTATATATTATTTTTGCAATTTAATTTTCGTTTAATTTTTACAATATTTTTGGAGCCCCATTAGGGGGCTTTGTTAAAATATCAGGGATTTAACCAGTGGGAATTTGCTCCATACTGGATGATTAGGATGTGCCCAGGCACACCTGGCACACCCTGTGCGGACACCTATGACCCCATACCGATTCCATAGAGCCCCATGCTGCATCTTGCCAAGTTCCAGGTAGGTTCCATTTGACCAAATTGGGCTGAATTCCGTGTACCCTATCACTCCCTGCATTTATCTAATTTTACTCCATATTTTTTTAATAAGATTATATGTCGGGTATAATTTATGCGGCTTTCTGAAGGCCTGAGCCTCAAGCGGCACTGGAACAGACCCGCTCCTGACAGTATGCAACATCACAGCCTCTGAAGAGTGGCTATCAGCACACTCCCTCTTTGAATCCCCCCACGACACTCCTATCAGATGTTGTGGTTGCGCGGCTAGATAGTACAACCAGGGATTGGGCAAGGCCAGGCCCCCATCATTAGGGTGCTGCAGATGCTGAAACTTAATTCTAGGAGATCTATTCTTCCATATTAAATTGCAGAGTAGGGAATTGACTATCCTTAAAGTTTTAAGGGGAACTACCACTGGTGAATTGTGCAGGATGTATAGCAACTGAGGCATAAGAATCAGCTTAATTAGGTTCACCCTACTAGCTAGACAGGCAAAGTGAATTCCATGTTTTAATCCGATAACAAAATACTTTTGTATCAGTGGGGATATGTTAAGCCTCCCATACTCCCAGACACATGGTGTCACTTGGACTCCCAAGTATCAAAAAGAAGTGGCCAGCGGTACGGAGCATGCACCCAAGGGTTCACCCTCCGCATCAATAGGCATCAGGGAGTATTTTGTCCCATTTGATCTTAAGCCCTGAAAAATTACCAAATTCTGTTATGGTGGACATAGTTTTCTTAAGGGATCCTTCAACATCGCCAGAGGTTCAATGGCCAACGCAAAGAGCAGGGGTGTCAAAGGGCACCCCTGTCTCATTCCCCTTCACAGGTCAAAAGTTTGGGACATCCTGCCTGATGCCCGAATAGCAGCCTGCAGGTGACCGTATAGTAAACATACCCAGGAAATATAGATTTCCCCAAACCCATACTTCCGGAGAACCCCCCCACAGATACATCCACTCAATGCTATTGAAGGCCTTCATAGCATCCAGTGAAAGCAGAGCCCTGTCCTACATTATCAGCTGGGGATTGTATATTCAGGAAAAGTCTCCTTCGGTTAACCGCAGTGCATTTATTAGGCATAAATCCAGCTTGGTCTAGGTGCACTATAGATGTAATTACCCCATTCAATCTAAGTGCCAAAATCTTTCCTAGAATTTATTTTTTTTTTTAAAGTATGTTTTTATTGAGTTTTGACAAAGTATAGTTACAATGTTTGTAAAAATCACATGGCAAGGAGATATAAAGATTACAACCAAACTGAGGCCGAACACGGCCAACGACATACCTACAATAAGAGTCCGCCTTCGCCCTTTTAAAAAGGGGCGTTCAGGGGAGTTTAACCCAAACCTGTCCTTCCGACCTGGCCGGGTCGGTGCATGAGGTCAAAGGGTATGTACATAAACACAGAACAAACTATAACCCAAAGACACAAACTACCATTCACACACACCCACCATCCAATCTTCAGGTCCTCACCCGTACACCCCACCTCACCACCACCTCGCCGTTATAGAAGAACTCCCCCAAAAAGAGGGGGGGTGGCGGCGGCAGTCGCCAACCGACCCCATTACACAGCTACCCAGACACTACTCAGCCGTCTACAGCCTTTTTACTGCTGTGACAACGGGGTGTCTTCCCAAAAGGAGTCCCCGATGTCCAGCCAAGGTTGCCAGATCTTGTAAAATTTTTTCGGACACGCTCTGCCCGTGTAGATAAGCTTGTATATGGGTAGGGCTTTATTTACCATTCGATAGAATAATTGCACATCAGGGGTTAATGCATCTTTCCATTTCAGTAAAATCAATTTCCTAGCAAAGAATAGCAGTACACGCAATAAAGTTCTAGCATGAGTCCGATGTACCAGTTCATTTAACACGCCAAGTAGTCCAACTTCCGGAGTTTGTGGGACGGGTACTTCCAGGGTGTGTTCGAAAAAGGAGAAGATCGCAGTCCAGTATGGGAGCAGAACAGGACAAGACCAGAACATGTGCAGGCAGTCAGCATACATTATATCACATCTAGGACATGAGGCAGCAGCAGCAAAACCCATACGTGCCAATCTAGCAGGGGTATAGTGAAGTTGGTGGATAAATTTAAATTGCGTGTATCTATCATTGGTACTAATGAGGTCTTGGAAGCATATCTCGGAGGCCTCCTCCCAGGACTCCTCAGACAAGTCCGGGATCAGCACCTCCCACTTCCTTCGAGCTATTTGAAAAGGGCCACAGCCAGCGGACTGAAAGCGGGAGTAAAGGGTCATGACTACTTTAGAAATATCAGGCTGGGAGAATAATTCCTCCAGCGGTAGCTCTGATATCTCCCGCGTCAGGCCCCCCAACTGCGCCCATATGGCATGGCGTAACAACAGGTATTTGAAGAAAAACTTATTGTCTACCTCACATCTGGTCCTTAGATCCTCAAAAGTAACAAACACATTGTTCTGAAAAATGTGACCGACCCGAGTAACACCCAAACGAGTCCACCAACCGGAATCCAGATGACCCAGTAGCTCAGGGAAGTTAGAGTTCTGCCACATTTGCTAGAATTTTAATGTCACTCTGCAACAATGATGTGGGGCTATAAGAGCCCGGGTTCACTGGATACTTACCGGGCTTCAAAATTAACACAATGTTGGCTTTGGACATAGATGGAGGTAGTACCTGTCGCTCCCTAGCCGCATTGAAAACCTCAAGCAATTTGGGTGAAAGCACCTCATCATACTGCTTGTAAATTTCCATGGGCAACACGTCCTCGCCCGGAGCCTTGAAATTAGGAAACTCATTGAGTGCCATTTGCAGCTCCTCTAAAGTGGCGCATCTAATTCTCTCCTCTGCTCAGCTGTAAGTTGTGGGAAATTTATGTCATTTAAATACCCTGCCAAGTCCTCAGGGGTATACTCAGCGGTGGGAAGATACAGTTGTGCATAGAAACTCGCTAATTCCTGCAATATTTGGTCTGGGGAGTGCACTAGTTTACCCTCTGTTGTTCTAACAGCTCCAATAACTGGGGAGCGTTGCTGGGAATTGGCAATCCTAGCCAGAAGGCGGCCAGTGCTCTCGCCCTCCTCGAAGAACGCCAACCTAGAAAAGAGCCTCTTTTTCTCCTCTGTGGAGGACAACAGCCGCTCATACACTGATTGTGCAGACTGCCATGCCTCCCTAGCCAAGACAGTAGGGTCCTGTATATATTGCATCTCCAGTGTATGTACCTGATTCTCCAACAACTCCTGCAGCCCAGAGGAATGTCTCTTAATCTTAGTAATTTCTGCAATAAGGAGACCCATGCTCCGCTCCAGCCCCTCATGAGATGTAAATAACTTTAGCCAGAAGGCTTTACATTTCCAGGGTGCCCTAGGTAGCCTATACAGTGGGGACACAATTAGGCTCATCACCGCATGCGAATGGCCCACACACTGCATGGGTTTATTCAAAATGAGACGGATGGGAACATGGCCAGGTTACCAATCGCCAGATCAATTCTTGACAGAGTACCATATGTTTACGAGAAACAAGAAAACTGTTTTTCAAAAGGGTTCCTATATCTCCATATATCCAACCACACCACCTCATTGAGGAACCTTAGCAGTGGAGATAACCTTGATGCGACGGAACCCTGGACTACAGGGTGTCTGTCCAGTAAAGGGTTCAACCAGCAACTGAAGTCCCCCACAAGCAACAACGGCAAATCTGATCTCTCCAAATATGAGAGCAAAGCTTGAAGCACTGTTACTGTAAACAGAGGAGGTATATATATATGCAAGCAAGAATACAGTGCAATGACCCAATTCGACAATGCAAAAATATTAAATTAAAAAGAAACATCAAAGGTAATATATTGTCAGTGGCATTCCTATAACATTCTTCTCGGGACACAAAAGCACAAGGGCTAATCTCTGCATACTCTGGGAATAACACGGCACAACTGTGCCAACTTTCACCAAGTGATAGATCCAGGCTTGCCCACCCTCCTGACCAAGCCCGTAGTGTGGGAAGGGCATGTAGAAAAAAAAAAAAACCAGCAACAGGGCCATCAACGGGACAGGCCGTCCTAACACAGTTATACTGAAGAAAAAAATTGCATTTGTTTTACTCTTTCCTCATAGACAAGGCACATTTGTTGTTAGCTCATAAAATATCTCAAGATATCTCAAGATTCCACGAACAATATCACGTCTCCCAGCAGTATACTGAAGAATAACTACCCTTACAGAACCCATACAGAGCTCTAAGCAAACAAAGACCGGGTGCCTGAACTTGTAGATGTATGCCCTGCTTCAATCCCTGGCTTCATGCTCTCTGCGAACATTCCGGTCAAGCCACACAGCAGCTTCTTGGGCCGATTCAAAGAATTGCACCTGCCGGTTAACAATAGCACGCAGCTTTGCAGGATACAACATGGCATAAGGTAGCTGCAGGATCCTTAATCGCCATTTCACATCCGAGAACTTGGCCCGACGTCTCTGCACTTCCGCAGAGAAGTCCGGATAAAAGGAAACCCTGGCGCCATTAAACTGAACATTGGCTCATTCCCAAGCGCATCTCAGCACCGCCTCCCTGTCCCTGTAGTGCAGGAAACGAGCCAGGATCGGTCTTGGAGGGGTGCCAGGTTACCCTGGATGACCTGAAGTGCAATGAGCTCTCTTGACAATAAAAAATGGTGAGAAAGCCTCCTTTCCAAATACCTCAATCAGCCAACCTTCCACAAATGTGGTGGGATCTTTTCCCTCAGTTTCCTCCAGCAGACCTACAATGCGTATGTTATTAAAACGCAAATGATTTTCCATGTCATCTGCTCTATTGTTAGTGTCTTTAGCTAGCTGATGTGCGGCATGGGCTTCCTGGGCCACAATGGCGCTCACTCCGCTCTCCACGGCATTCGTTCGTTCCCGAATCTTTTGGAGGTCCTGTCTTAGCAGTGCCACGTCCTCTCTCAGTCCCCCAAACTGCTCCTTAAGTGTGTTAACTGAGGCTGTGCACACATGCATTGCACTAAGTATTTCAGCCAGAAGCGGTTGCACTTGGTCATCAGCTGCTGGATCTGAGGGCAGAGAGATGCAGCTCCGCAAGGCTCGCAGGCTCAGTCTTGCACCCTGTGCCTCCTGCAGATTGCTCCATAGTTTCCTGTGGTAGTAAGGGGGATATTCCTGTAGTTCCCCCCTCTCCCCATCATGGTCCATGGCTCCCCCCATCTTTTGGGCGTAATACAGCATATCTTTTGGCTGTTCCTTACCCTGATTCTTTAGGGTCTTTTTGCTGCCTCCCTCCTTGGCCTCTGCAGCCCGTGGCGTGCGCTGTGCCAGGGCCGCGGCGGCGCCATCTTGGAATTCTGAGCCCGGTAAATCCCCCCGTTTTTTTCGCCATTCCGTGGGTGAACTGGGAGGTGGACCGGGTCGGTAGCCAGCTGGAAAGCCGTCGGGCACCCCTGGATGCTTGCTGGGAGAGGATCACAAGTCGGTGCTGTTGCAGAGCTGTGAGACTCGCTTCCTCTCACACGCCGATCTCGGCCACGCCCCCGCAGGTTTAAGCTTTTTATCAGACTTCTAGTTATGGCAAGGATTTAGGGGGTTAAGTGATGTATTTAGCATTAAGAATTAATGTGTATTTTAAAAAATTGCTAGGTGCACATTATTAAAATTTATATCTTTCACTTTCCTTTAAAATAGGTTGTGCTCATCACTTTTCTAGCTTTCAGCTAGCTGTTTGCCAAACAAAATGAAGATCCCTCTAATGGCTAACCAATAGTTAAAGTATTAGACGTTAAAGGTCTTCTTTTTATCTTCCTTTTGTCTAATCTATAGGTGACATGCTGTTATGCTGTGTCTGAAAGTCATGTTTCCCCTCCTGAATGTGTACGTGCTCTTCTGTACGTCCTGGTGTTACTATTTTGACCTGACCAGTTGAAAAATACTCAACACAAAGTGCATGAAACACAGTTTATTACACTTTGTCGTTTGCATTCCTATATTGTTTTATGTCTTCTCTTTAGGATTGAGTTGTCCATCCATAGATTTTTCCATCAGCTTCTTATAGTCTATGTGGCCCATTATAACGAAGACCAGATATTGCTATTCATTCTGTTATATTTCAGTGATACTCCACACTTCAACCTTCATTTTACAGTCCGTCCATAGGTGTGCGCAGCCTATTGCATTAGGGTGCGCACCCCAAATGTATTAAAATTTAGACGGTGTTAGTAGAGCAGTGGATTTGTCAGTATGGCAGAGTTTGGTGTTAGTAGGTTTTTTATTTTTATTTTATTTTTTTACAATTTCTTTTAGGAACCCTGTTGGGGGACTTTGGTGAAGCATCAGCAAGGGGAATCTGTGGCGCACAGGGTGCGGCCTATGAGCCGTCCATAAAAAAACAGCATCTTGGAGCATTAAAAGGGAAAGGACACACCCCCAAAAATTCAGGCACAATGTATATGTAACATTATGGCACTTGCACACCGCCCACTGCCTTTATACTGTGGCAGGGCCGCCCCGCTGCACCGAATCATGTACTTGATCCGGCATTTTCAGGTAGGGTGCGTGCATGTGCCACCCCATCTGTGCTGTGATTCGCACAAGCTGATCAGCAGGTCCTGGGCAATAATTTAGTGAATCACAGTACAGAGCCCTGTGTTTACTAACAACACAAGGCTCTGTACACGGAGCAGAGAGAAAGCTTACAAAAAATGTAAGCTTTCCAATCACTTTAGGGATACCATTGCTACCCTATTTGATGCTACATGCTCCTCCTTGGCTTTAGAGCAGCCTGAGCCTCAGGTCTCCTACATGAAGTCCCTTAACCACTTCAGCCCTGGAAGGATTTACCCCCTTAATGACCAGACCATTTTTTGCGATATGACACTGCGTTACTTTAACTGACAATTGTGCAGTCGTGCGACACTGTACCCAAATAAAATGTATGTCATTTTGTTTCCCTACAAATAGAGCTTTCTTTTGGTGGTATTTGATCACCTCTGCGTTTTTTTTGTTTTTTTATATAAACAAAAAAAGACAGACAATTTTGAAAAGAAAAAAAACTATATTTTTTACTTTATGCTATAAAACATACCCAATATATATAAAAAAAAATCGAATTCCTTCATCAATTCAGGCCAATATGTATTCTGCTATATATTTTTGTTGAAAACCCCAATAAGCATATGTTGATTGGTTTGCACAATAGTTATAGCATCTACAAAATAGGGGATAGATTTATGGCATTTTTATTATTTTATTTTATTTTTTACTAGTAATGGCGGTGTTCAGCAATTTTTAGCGCGCTGCGACATTGCGGTGGACAGATCGTACACCTAACTGACATTTTTGACACTTTTTTTGGGAATCCGTGACATTATTATATGATCGGTGCTAAAAATATGCTGTGGCATTGTACTAATGACACCGGCAGGGAAGGGGTTAACAGGTGCGATCAGAGGGTTAACTGTGTTCCCTCAGTGTGTTTCTAACTGTGTGGGGGGGGGGGATGGGCTGCTTGGGACAATATACAGATCCGTCTTCCTGCATAGCAGAAAAAAAAGGATCTGTGTTATCTCCCCTGTCAGAACTGAGATCTGCTTTGTTTAAAAAGGCAGATCCCCGTTCTGTCTCTGTGGGTAACGATGGCAGTCAGCCGGTGGACATCGAGTCCATCGGTCCCGCTGATTGGCTCCCCTGAATGGCATCTCAGTCAGGGTGACTGTTAGCTTTCTAGTCCCCGAAAATCTCAGATGTCCAGAATGCCATTTACAGGGCTTCAAACTGGAGTTTTACACTCTACCTCCTTCCCAGTTCATGCTTTCAAAATGCCTCTCTGAAAAGGCAAGTGTTTTTTTGCTGCTGTTCAGCAGTTCTTGTCTCAAGGGGTTATTACCCCGTACCAAAACAGGAACGCCTTCAGGGCATCTGCTCATACCCCTTTACAGTTCCTAAAACAAATAGTCTGGCCCAAATTTAGGTCCCAAGACTTAAATTGTTCCTACAGGTTCAAAAGATCTGTATGGAAACTGGTAGGTTACTTATTGCCTTTCGGGATGCTTACTTGCACATTCTCATTTTTCCTCCTCATCAATGCTTTCTGATCTTGCAGTGGGCATACAGCATTAACAATATGTTGCTCTCTGCTTTGGTCTCTCCATGGCACCTGGGTTTTCACCCAGGGAGGGAGATTTTTGCCCCAATCATAGCTCTGCTTTGCACTCCGGGGGATTCATGTTGTGGGTTACCTGGAAGATCACCTTTTAAAGGATCAGTCCTCCCTTTCCCAGTCGACCAGCATCCACCAGACAGTGCAGACCCAAGTGGTTAAATGCTTGATCTGAGGAAGTTGTTGCTGGGCTCCTTGCACAAATTGGGGTATCTGGGCCTGAAACGCATGTTCCGCCCTGTCCAGGATTCTCCTGCTTTGCACAAATGTTTTTCCCTTTTATTCTCATGCCTGGGCCTCTTTATGCCTGTGTGAGGGTCTTGGGCCTCATGGTTGCCTCCTTCCAGGCAGTGCCCGATGCCCAGTTTCACTCGAGATCATTGCACCTCAACATGCTGGTTTCTACATTTTTATGTGAGTGTTTTTATCACTTTGGTTTGAATAAATAATCTATACAGTGAGCACTACTAGTTGCTTTTTGTCGTTTTATGCCATGCTTGTTGCTGTGGTTTGCGGGAAATATTGGTGGGAGGAGCAATTGCCGAAGGAAGATTGGAATGATGTGTACCTATTGGAAATGCTCTTTTGACTTATGAGGAAGTTCTGAGGGTCCAGTACAGAGGTGATCACACTTGCATACCACTAGGTGGAGTGTAGTCACACCCTTTTTGGAACAGGGGAGGATGTTCACAGACGATTGTTGGCACTGTTCATAATTGAAAATTTTTGTTGGACTATTTCTTTATTGACTTTATCACATCTGCCTCTGAATATAAGGAGAAGTCGACTAATTGAAGATTTCTAAAAGTCACATGAATGTTTTGTCATAGTAATTTTGAATCGAGTACTTGATTGGGTATCACTTTGGGTAGCACTACACTAATTTATTCATTACAGTCCTCCATAAGATGATCTCTCCATTCCAACAAAACCAAGATATCATCCTTCCTTATTTACTATATAAATACAAGAAATGGCCGCGCTACCTTGCTCAGTTATAAAATGACACAGCTGCAATATACTAGGTGTGAATTCACCACGCTTAATCAAATCAGAATACAAATGTAATGCGCTTGTGTAAAAAATCAATCTATAACAAAAAAATATAAATAAATATAAAATATTGCCAGTGTTTTTAAGCGGTATCATGCTATTGTGGCCCGTTTTATTTCTATTTGGGATGAACACACCTGTTGATATATCCGGGAGGCTCGGCAGGAGAACATCAACCCCGGGGGCTGAGTGGAAGCCAGATATCCACATGGGCTTCCTTATTTACTGTATGCACTGATTCAAAACATCCCAAGGACATTTTTCTTCACTGTCTTGACATGGTGTGTGAGAGCCTACCTCTCAGGTACTCCCTGTTTTAGACTGTTGAATTTCCTCTTTATACTCTTAGGATTTCTGCAGAGGCCTCTCTGCTTCTCCCTCCCATTATTGCTATGTAAACATGACAATTTATCATTAAAGCCTACCATCTGAAGGATCTGTTAGTACTTCATGGGCTTTTCAGCACAATGCATCTTTTTCTCAGATTTGCAAAGCTGACACATTGTCTTCTATTAACATGTTTGTTAATCCCTTCCCACTGCCCCCTGCTCTTTAAGAGAAACAAAATGCCAAGAAGCAGAGACGGTCATTCTGATCATGTGATTGGCTGTTACAGTGGTCACATGGTCTTCAGAAGCTCTCGATCACAAGTGTGCATCCGGAGCTTCCTGTGACAGTTTGGTTACTATGCAGTGGGTGCGCTCTTAGCACAGAAAACTGTTCCCTACAGATGCATATATGCAACCAAGTCCACCCACCTAGCGGCCGGTAACAGATTAGGGATAATTCCACTTTTATTACCATTACTTTTATTACCATGTTACACCCATAATTAAGGGTAACATGTAACACAATGCCAACTGCCCCCACCTTTGGTAGGATCGCAGGGTTGTTCTTCCCAGTGTAACTGAATAAACCACAAGTCCCATCTTCCACTGTGGCAGAGGAACTTGTAGGTAATCACCGCCGTTGTGTTCCATTGATATGGCACTTGTCCATTGACACTTCCTGCATCCCTAAAAACATACCTTTGTATGGACCAGCAGCTGCAGACGAGGCCTGCAGGAGCCTGTGCATTGCACCCATGTTCCACTGATTGTGGTTGCAATGCTTTGCAGGCTCATATGAAAAAATGGTAATGACTAAAGATCCCGAGTCCTGTACTGTATGACTAAGAAAATAGATTTTACTGGAAAGTGAAATATCCTGATTCTTGGAGTATAGTCCAGAATACAGGTCCCTCCCTTTTTCTCTTATGATCCCCCTATTGCAGGGGTAGGGAACCTGCGGCTCTCCAGCTGTTGTAGAACTTCATTTCCCATCATGCTTCTGGGAGTAATTGTATCCATCAGCCTTGCAATGCCTCATGGGAAATGTAGTTCTACAACAGCTGGAGAGCCGCAGGTTCCCTACCCCTGCCCTATTGCTTACTACAAATCTGGGGGTGGGGGGAGGGGTACATAGGGGAGTGTCTCTGAAACCTTCTCTTATGCCAGTGGCCAGTCAACTGAAGGTAGCTTTCAAAGATCCAGTGTCTGCTGTGATTGGCTGTCATATGATTGGAAAGCTCCCGGTCACAAGAAGCAATCGGGAGCTTTCCGTCCGCTGCTAGTAACTGCCCCGGGAGCGCGCAGGGTCCCTAGTTGCCAATGGTTTGCAAATATGCGGCCTCCCTGCACCAAATCAATTCCCATAGTTTTAGATGCTATAACTTTTGTGCAACCCAATCAATATACGCTTATTGGGATTTTTTTTACCAAAAATATGTAGAAGAATATATATCAGCCTAAACTGATGAATAAATTTGTTTTTTTTATTTTTCTTTTTTTTGGATATTTATTTTTGGAATTATTAAAAAAAGTAAAAAAAATGTTCTTGAGGTGATCAAATACCATGTATTTTAGCAAAAAGTAAGAAATTTTGTTTTTTTTTTGCAAAATTGTCGCTCTTCTTTTGTTTATAGCGGTGATCAGAAATGACGCAGAGGGGATCAAATACCACCAAAAGAAAGCTCTATTTGTGGGGAAAAAAGGACAAATTTTGTTTGGGTACAACATCGCACAACCTCGCTTGTCAGTTAAAGCGATGCAGTGCCGAATCACAAAAAGTGCTCTGGTCAGGAAGGGGGTAAATCCTTCCAGGGCTGAAGTGGTTAAAGGAGATTTTTGCTGGTAATGTTACAACCAATTGCCTAGCCAAGCATGGAGGAGGGAGTGTCATGGTGTGGGGCTGCATGAGTGCTGCCAACACTGGGGAGCTACAGTTCATTGAGGGAACCATGACTGCCAACATGTACTGTGACATACGGAAGCAGAGCATGATCCTCTCCATTCAGAGACTGGGCCGCAGGGCAGTATTCCAACATAACGACTCCAAACACACTTCCAAGACAATCACTGCCTTTCTAAAGAAGCTGAGGGTAAAGGTGATGGACTGGCCAAGCATGTCTCCAGACCTAAACCCTAATGAGCATCTGTGGGGAATCCTCAAATAGAAGATGGAGGAGCGCAAGATCTCTAACATCAAACATCTCCATGATGTCGTCACGAAGGAGTGGAAGAGGACTCCAGTGCCAACCTGTGAAGCTCTGGTGAACTCCATTCTCAAGAGGGTTAAGGCAGTGCTGGAAAATAATGGCAGCCACGCAAAATATTGACACTTTGGGTCCAATTTGGACATTTTCACTTAGGGGTGTACTCACTTTTGTTGCTAGCGGTTTAGACATTAATGGCTGTGTGTTGAGTTATTTTGAGGGGACAGCAAATTTACACTGTTATATAATCTGTACACTCACTACTTTACATTGTAGCAAAGTGTCAGTTTTTCAGGTATAATAAAATATTTACAAAAATTTGAGGGGTGTACTCACTTTTGTGAGATACTGTAGCACTTTTTCCCACTCAAGTATATCCAGTGGCTGCTGTGCAGTGTGGTCAGACAGCTTTCCCTACCGCTATAAATGAAGGCACTATGATTTGATGCATATTGCGGATTTTCTGTTAATCCAATAAAGCTCATTTCACTACTGAAATATTACTGTGTCCTTCAGTAATTTGATAGATCAAAATGAAATTGCTAATCCAAACACCCAAATATTTATAAATGAATCATGGAAATTGTTAGGGGTTCCTAAACTTTTGCATATAACTGTAAATGAAAAAAGACCAAAAATTTTGAACAAATATTTTCTGTTATAAAACATATCAAAATCAAATGTCTTCATACATTTAGGCTAAATGGTATTCTGTTATACGTTGTTATATGTCTTTGGTAAAAAAAAATCCCACTAAGTGTATATTAATTTGGTTTGTGTGAAAGTTATAGCGTCTACAAACTATGGTATATATATTTGAAAATGCATTAAACTTGACAGCCTCATTTTGTTGAGGCTTTAAATTGCCAGGACTGTTCCCCTTAAATAATCCCTTTTTGGAAAGTAGATAGTCTGAGGCATTTAGTGAGATGCACGGTGAGTTTTTTTTGTCACAATTTTTTTGAAAATTAAGAAACTTAAATAAAAATGTTTTTTCACAATTTTTAAATTTTTTTTAACATACTGTCACCAGTGCAGTACAGCGTTGTCATATGACTGACGTGGGAGTGATAAGGGACACTGACACAGACTGGTGACAGTATATTTATAAAAAAAAGTACATTTTTTAAACTTTTTTTTTTTCATTTTTTTACCATTTGTTTTACATACTTTCATGAGAGTGCTTCAGTCTCACCATAGTAACGCTGTACTACTAAGGAATCAGGGATTTTTTTTTTTTTTTTACAGTAAAGGTCATTGTAACAGCTACGTTTTTAACTGTCACTAGTGTTCTGTAATTGGCTACAGCTAATCATATGGTACAGGGTGCTGTGATTGGCCCAGGTGCCATGTGATAGCTGTGGGTCAATCACAGCATAGAAAACACAGCTGTTCTGAATTAATTCATACATAACAGCTTTATTGATATTGTGATGATGTGATTGCATAGCGTTCACATGATCACCGGGCCCAGAGTACTGAGATCAGCAATCCGGTGTGTCCCTGCTCCTAAAGCCAAAGCAGGCACCTGACGTACATGTACGTTACAGTGCCTGCACGTGATGCCCCTCCCCAGTATATGTACTGTGGCAGATTGGCAACTGATTAACAACACCAACACTCTGTAAACGTCTGGGAAGTGAGGAGGCCAATTGCTGGAGTTTTGGGAGAAGAATGTTGTCCCATTCTTGCCTGATATAGAACTCCAACTGCTCAACAGTCCTGGCTCTTCTTTGTCATTTTTTTTGTTTCAATATGCGCCAAATGTTTTCAGTTAGTGAAAGGTCTGGACTGCAAGCAGGCCAGTTAAGCCCCCGGACTCTTCTACTAGGAAGTCATGCTCTATGCAGTTTAGCATTGTGCTAATGAAATATGCAAGGTCTTCCCTGAAAAAGACATCAACTTAATGAATACATATGCTACTCTAAAGCCTTGTACACACAATTAGAATATGGGACAAATGATCGTCCATTTTTTTTTTTGTTAGTCTCATATCTAAACTGAAGAGGTTACTAAACTTACAAAAATTCTCGAACGAAAGAATACAACTTTGGAAGTATTGTAATATATTCTTGTGTTTCCAAGCATGCGTGGTCTTGCTCTTCCGGTTTTCTTGGATGAATACTGTACTGATTAAACGAAAATTGTTTGATCTATTTTCATACATGAGCATTTTTCAACAGGATGTGAGAGGAAATTTTTCTAAAGTAACCGAACCTCCTCTTAGACCATTAGCAAGGGATTGGGAGATTTTTCCTCACCTTCTGGTAGCAGCTGTTACATTCTGGATCTCCCATCGATTTCTGTCCCAGTGACAATTGTCACTAAGCCAATAATAGAATGCATATATCACAGAAGAAATGTAGGAAAGCATTCTGCAATAAATAAACCATAAGATATGTTGCTTTGCTGTGTCTGCATTGTGTTTTGTGATGCATTGTTTAGTATTAAAGGGTAACTCCACTTTTGTTGAGGAAAAGAAAAACAATCCCCTCTGGGTGATCTATGTACTTTGCAACGATTTTAATAAACTTTGTTACAGATTCCTACCTTTTGGTATTCTGAAGAAATCCCTTTGTGTTTGTCTGTGCCCATGTGCAGAAGTGAGTCTAATGTGAGTGATTTCATAATTATCAACCAGCTGCTGGACCTGCAAATTTCTAATGAAGAAATCTGCAGGGCATGTATCCCTTTAGATGTGATTTCCTATTGGGAGTGCCTCACCAATAATAACATTTTTGTTGCAAGGGATGCCTGAAATCTGACTTGTATCTTAGTGCTAGACTTCTGGGAAAATCAGTGAGCCAATCACACAAGCAGAACACCTCCAGGTAGCCATATTGCATTGCATTTTCCTAAAATTACAAAGCTGCAGATTGAAAATGAAAGGTCATTTTTAATAACATTCAATTACATGACATTATGACTCGTGTCGCAATTGTATATGTGGTATTTTTTTTTTTTTGTTTGATATTTTTTTTTGTCCACAAAAGTGGAGCTATCCTTTAAAGGCTAACAGATCTGGGCAGTACTTTGTGTGTGCTCAAGCATTATCTGTGTGCTGCTGTGACTCAGAACATAGAGAATGGTCTAAAACCCCATTTAAATTCTGTGAAGCAGACAGCTGTTGTAGCTATCCACTTTTTAGATACAAAAAACTCCTGCAGCTCATATATAAAATAAGAAACAAACAGATAAAAATAGACATAACTTAATATTATTAACTGATTTTTTTTTTTTTTTTAAATCTTATAGTGGAACCTCACTCTCTCAGTCAATATAATATTCTTTTTAATCCTTATGCTGCTAGTATAAGTAGACAGGAGAGTATATCGTATTTGCTTGTTGTACAGTTTTTTTTTTTGTTTTTTTACATTTCTTCTGTTGCTTCATGGTTTCTGGCCTAGGCCAAATGATCTCACACATCTTAAGAGACTTCATGAGCATTCCTTTCATGTGGAATAGAGTTTTTTTCAGCACACCCTCATAGCCGCATACCTGAGATAAGGGCGGATGGATTTCAGGAAGTAAATGCTACATGAATCATCTGCCCTTACTCAAGATGGCCATAGCTTGAAATGCTAGGTGGGTCTTTTTCAAAGTGATTTCTGAACAAAATAAAGCATGAAGACCCGCACGGGTGGGTGAGTTTGCTTTGAATATTAAAAATGAATTAAACAGTATTTTCCGTTTGTGGTGTGCCTGTTAATTTAAGTCCTGCTTTAAATGACTTCGGGTCAGTTCACACCACATGCAGTCCAGTGCGTTTTTGATACACAACCTTTAAGAATAACCTGAAACAGCAATGTATAAATCCTTTTCAAGCCATTCTAACAGTAAATCTATAAATTGCTACACAAATCCTTTTGTAATTCAATATTAAAAATTACCTTCATGATTTATTTTTCAGCTATTCATGATTTTCTAAAACTGGCAAAAAGTCAAATGTTGCTTTGTTGTAACTATGGTAACCATGACGCCCCAGAGAAAAATCAGTACACACTATACAGAACACCCTCCGAAATATAATCATCTGCTCAAGTGACTGGCGCACTGCTACTGCCAGCAGTTTTTGTCTCATTACACAATCTTTAAGCCTGTAATTCTAGCAAGACCGATCCTCCCACTTAGTGCTCCGGTAGTGGGAAGGAACTGGAATGCATGCATTAACAGAACAGCAGCTGGTAATACTGCAATAGAATTTACTAAACCCCTTCTAGTATTTATTTGACCTGAAAATTGTTTTTAAGAGCAAAGTTTGATTTGCACTTGAAGTACATCTTATTATTGGGTACCCACAAGCCAGTCTAAATGTTTTGTGTTCAGGCAGTATTTTAATCATGAGCTTGTTCAGAACCATTTTGTATTGATAATAAAATAAACCCAATTCAGCACAATCAAAAATAAATATTAAATATGGTGTTCATAATTAGCCCTAAAACTCTAATTCACCTTCTACTACAGAACTGTGAAACTACTGGGAAGTGTTAAAGTATAACTATAGGAAAAACTTTTTATTTAGTTTTGAATAGATTAGAGAAAGATTAGACCCCCTGTCAGTTTTTATTGCGGCCTTTGCCCCCATTAGGGAGATTCACCCTCTCTATTTGTCCTGTTTACCATTATCATTGAAAGTGAAAGTACAAGAAAACCCCAAATTTTGGGTTGCCCCCAGAAAAGTAATAGAGGGGAAATCCTCCAATGGGGACGCTAGTTCTGATGGCCTAAGGGTCCCCCAGGGATTTACTATCACTTCCTGTTTTAGCTATGGGACAGGAAGTGAAGGTAAATCTCTCGAATGGGGCACAGATGGTAAAAAAATAAACCAACAGAGGTTATAACCCTACCGTAATCTATCCACAATGATAAAAAAAAATGTTGCCCATAGTTCTACTTTAACCACTTAAGGACCGGAAGGATTTCCCCCTTTAGGACCAGAGCCCTTTTGCGATTCGGCGCTGCTTCGCTTTAACTGACAATTGCGCGGTCGTGCGACGTTGTACCCAAAAGAAATTTGCGTCCATTTTTTCCCACAAATAGAGCTTTCTTTTGGTGGTATTTGATCACCTCTGCGTCATTTCTGATCGCCGCTATAAACAAAAGAAAAGCGACAATTTTGCAAAAAAACCCAAATTTCTTACTTTTTGCTAAAATACAAATCCAAAAAAAAAATATAAAAAAACATTTTTTTTTTCATAGGTTTTGGCCGATTTATATTCTTCCTCATATTTGTGATAAAAAAAAATTGCAATCGGCGTTTATTGATTGGTTTGCGCAAAAGTGGTCGCGTTTACGGATGATGAGAATTAATTTCTGGGGTTTTTATGGTTTTTTATTTTTTACTAGTAATGGCGGCGATCTGCGATTTTTAGCAGTACTGCGATATTTCAGCGGACATGTCGGACCATTTTGACACTTTTTTGGGGCCATTGGCATTTATACAGCGATCAGTGCTATAAAAATGCACTGATTACTGTGTAAATGCCATTGGCAGTGAAGGGGTTAACCTGCAGGGGGGGCTCTAAGGGTTAACAGTGTTCCCTGGGCGTGTTCCAACTGTGGGGGACTGCCCTAGCTGGGGAAGGGAAGTGGTCACAGCCTCCATGTAGAGGAAGGCTGTGATCACAGCCCTTCCCCCCTCACAGAACGGAGGTCCGTGTTTACTTACACGGACCTCCGTTCTTTCACTCCGGGGGGGCCATCGCGGGTGGCCGGCGGAGATCGAATCCGCTGCACCCGCTCCCTGGCCCTCCCCGGACACAGTGAGCGTGCGGGCGCGCCTCCGGCAGCGCGCGTGCGCTCACTGGGCGCGATCTCGCAGCCACCGTCATATGACGGCGATTCGCGCAATAGAGCCACCTTGTCGCTGTCAAATGCCGATCAGCGGTCGGCAAGTGGTTAATATAACAGTATGCAATATTACAGATTGTAAGTAAGTTCACACAGTAAGATTGTATTAGTGATTGTAGCTATCTACAAGAATGAAACCACTAGCATGAGCTTACTGTGTGGACATGCTAGCCATCTATTGTATTGAATGTGAAGTAGACTGGATTTGGATACTGCTATTTCAGGTATTGGAAGATTTGTATTTTATTGTGCACAGTTCTATGGCAGAAGATGTGTTAGAGCTCTATCGTGCATTACTTTTGGAACATTTTTTTTTTTTTTTTCACGTATTCGTATTATATATTTTGGTATGTAGACCAAGTTTAATATTTCATTTTGATAGTAGTGCACTTATTTTATTTTGTCTTTATGAAATTATTCATTGGAGGCTGCATTTGTATATACTTCTTTCGAGAGATTTAAGAATGCAGGTCTTCACTGGAGAGTTAAGTTCTTATTCATTCCACATCTTTCTTCAATTCATCTAATCGTGAAAAAGTCTTGCTTATAAAATAATATATTACATATCAATAAATATTCATAAAAACTGAGTGCAAATTGTACACCGATGATCTCAGTAACCAATAAATAATTTCTTGCAGAGAGAATGATCTCATTTTATCTGCATTCATTGATGGCATTTTTCCCATTGCTCTTAATACCAGCAGAGGATTGTTGTTAATCTGCAAATGCCTTTAAGGAGCAACGTTGGTTTCTGGAAAAGAAAACACATTTTATATTATACTTTCCATGCAGCTGCCTAAAGGAAGTTTAAGAGAAAAATGTAAAGCCCTTAAAGTAGAACTATGGTCAAATTATAAAATCGCATACAATATGTGATATAGGGCTGTTTATACTAGGATCTCTGTTTTTCTAACTACCCCAAGGAATGTATAGTAAATACCTGCTAGAAGAACCATTGAATAGGTGCTTCTTTTGAAAGGTTGACAACATTCTTCCCTCTGTAGTTAATCACAGCAGCATTGTCACCCTTTCTATTGCTGTAGCTGCTTAGATGTTGGCACCATTGATAGCCTTATCAGAGGATAGCTCTACCAGCAGTCATTAAAGCTGGGCATGCATGGATCGAAATTCAATCCACTTATGGCCGTTCCCTTGTTCATGAGAAGTTGATCTATTGTTTTATGTGCAGGAGCTTAGAGCTATTATGTGAAAGCTTTGCTTAATCACTCTGATCCCTTTAGCACCTTCCAGCAGGTTGCAGGAGCTTTCTAGCTGCATCTAGCAATATAAAAGTCAGTAAATTACATTTATTTTAAGACATTTACACCCCTTTCACACTTGTGCGAGTTGTCCTGCGATTTGGGAATGCAAAGTCCCATGACAAGTCGTTCCCCATTATTTCCAATGAGTACCATTCATATTTGTACGACTATCAAGTCGTGCCGACTTCAAAGTAGTCCCTGTATTACTTTGGCCCAACTTTGGTGCAACTTGAGGTCCATAGACTTCGATGTTAAACCCTCAAAGTCTCATGCAAATTGCACGTTAATAATATAGATGTGATTTCTGTACTACTTCTGTACGACTTTGTAATATGTTTTCATTGAGCCAAAGTTGCAACAAAGTCAGACCAAAGTCGTACTGATCCCAAATCGCGGTAAAAAAAATTGCAGTAAAATCGGGTCGCCCAAGTGTGAAAGGGGCCTTAGGCCTCTTGTACACAATTGCAATACGGCACTGGGTTATTTTAACTAATCATTGCACAGTCGTGAGACGTTGTACCCAAATAAAATTGATGTCCTTTTTTTTCCCCCACAAATAGAGCTTTCTTTTGGTGGTATTTGATCATCTCTGTGGTTTTTATTTTTTGCGCTATAAACAAAGCGAAAAAAAAAAACAACTTTTTATTTTTACTTTTTGTATAATACAAATCCAAAAAAATATGTAAAAAAACAAATGTATTCCTGTTTAGTCCGATATGTATTCTTCTACAGATTTTTGTTAAAAAAAAAAATTGCAATAGGCGTATATTGATTGGGTTGTGCAAAAGTTATCGCGTCTACAAACAATGGGATAGATTTAGGGACGTTTAGTTTTTTCTTCATTGTTTTTACTAATAATGGTGGTGATCTGTGTTTTTTAGCAGGACTGCGACATTACAGCGGACAAATCTGACCCCAAATTACACTTTTTGGGGACCAGTGACATTCTTACATTGATCAGTGCTATAAAAATACACTGATCAATGTAAAAATGACACTAGCAGGGAAGGGGTTAAACACTAGGGGGCGATCAAGGGGTTAACTGTGTTCCCTATGTGTGTTCTAACTGTAGGGGGGATGGGCTGGCAAAGACATGACAGAGATCACTGTTCCTGATGACTGTGAACAGAAAATCTCTGCCATGTCACCTGGCAGAACGGGGATCTGCCTTGTTTACTATATTGACAAATGCCCGTTCTGCCTCTGTACCAGGCGATCGCAAGTCACCGGCGGACATAGAGTCCGCCCGACCCGCGGGCATGCTCACGTGGTGTGCAGCATTCGTCCACAAATCGCGTATGTGCGGCGGATGTACAATGACGGCGAATCGCGCACCCGTGCCGACCTGGCTGGTTGGCAAATAGGTAATGTATTTGTGTATATTTCCGCGCAAACTTATTCTCACATTCTTGTTCTGCAGATTGCAAAAAATGGCCATTAGTGCACATTTGTGCGCCATTGCGCACATTTAGGTGTAAATTACTGACCAAAAATGCATTTTTTTCTATTTTTTTATTTTTACTGAGGAATGCACTGCGCTTGTTTACATGCCTGTGTGCATAGGCACATTACAATGAATGGGCTGTATTTTAGCTCAGTTAAAGAATAAGCTGTACTGAGCTTATTCAAGCTGCAGTGTGCAAGAGGCCTTGGAAATCCAATCCAAACTCAAACCTGCTCCCACCCCCATTCTAAGCCCTATACGAACTATCCTATAAAGGAATGGTTCTGGCGCTGGGAGCTGATCACGTGACCGGACTGGAAGGCCCTCAGATTAGGAAGGTATAGACATCTTTCCTTTACAGGGTAGTTAGTATAGGGCTTAGAATGGGGGTGAGAGGAGGTTTTAGTTTGAACCAGACTTCCACTTTAACACACCAACATGCCTTGAAAATGTCCATTTTTAACTATAGGAGAAAATCCTAGATGTTTTAGATGGGCTATAATTGATGGCAACCCCTGTGCAGCAATCCACAGCACACCAATACTTTGGTTTGCTGTTTTAAATTATTTTTGGATTGAAGATACTATAAATGACAGTAGGATGGGAGAAGTGCTGTCCATTAGGAGACGGATAATGGGAATTTTGCTGAAACATTGTAATTAGTAGTAAGTAGTGTTTCAATACCAGATATCGCCAGCATGTCGGTATATGTTTCTTGTAAATACCCTTTAACCACTTGCCTACTGGGCACTTTTACCCCCTTCCTGCCCAGGCCAATTTTCAGCTTTAAGTGCTGTCACATTTTGAATGACAATTACAAGGTCATTCAACACTGTACACTGACAGTTGTATAATTTTTTTTCACACACACAGAGCTTTGTTTTGGTGGTATTTAACCACTTGCCGACTGCCGACCGCAGTCTGACGGCGACAGAGTGGCTCAATATCGCAAACCGACATCATATGACGGCAGCTGGGATATCTCTCACTGTGAGCACGCGCGCACAGCCAGAGGCACGCTTGCGCGCTCAGTGTGTTCAGGGGGGGCCAGGGAGCGGGTGGGGCGGACTCGATCACCGCCAGCTACCCGCGATGGCTCCCCTCGCAGTGAATGAACGGAGGTCCATGTAAGTAAACACGTGTATGGAAGCCATGATCATTCCCTTCCCCCAGCCAGGCCAGCCCACATACAGTTAGAATACTCCTGGGGAACACAGTTAATCCTTAGAGCTCCCCCTCCAGGTTAACCTCTTCACTGCCAAGGGCATTTACACAGTAATCAGTGCATTTTTATAGTGTCAAAATGGTCCGACATATCCCCTGCAATATCACAGTACTGCTAATAATCGCAGATCGCCACCATTACTAGTAAAGAAATAAATAAAAACCCCAGAAATGAAATCTCATCATTCGTAAACGTAGCAACTTTTGCGCAAACCAATCAATAAATGCCGTTTGCTATTTTTTTACCAAAAATATGAGGAAGAATATAAATCGGCTAAAACCGATGGAAAAAATGTTTTTTTTTTTGTATTTGTATTTTAGCAAAAAGTAAGAAATTTGTTTTTTTTTGCAAAATTGTCGCTCTTCTTTTGTTTATAGCGACGATCAGAAATGACGCAGAGGTGATCAAACACCACCAAAAGAAAGGACTATTTGTGGGAAAAAAAGGACGCAAATTTCGTTTAGATACAACGTCGCACGACCGCGCAATTGTCAGTTAAAGTGACACAGTGCTGAATCGCAAAAAGTGCTCTAGTCCTAAAGTGGGAAATCTTTCCGGGGCTGAAGTGGTTAATCACCACTGGGTTTTTTTATTTTTTGCTTAATGAACAAAAAAAGCCAAAAAATGTTCAAAACCCCCCCCCCCCCAACTTTTTCATAGTTTGTTATAAAATTTTGCAAGCAGGTAATTTTTCTCCTTCACTGATGTACGCTAATGAAACTGCACTGATAGGCTGCACTGATAGGCAGCACTGTTGGGACTGCACTGATAATCAGAACACTGATAATCAGTGTACATGTCCCTTTTATGCAAGCCAGTTATCAGCTCTCCTGTCCTCACAGTCTCAGCGTGATGAAAGGAATGCCGATAACCGGCATCTATTTACATCATTATCAGCTGTGATTGGACACAGCTGATCACGTGCTAAAGAGCCATTGATTGGCTCTTTACCCCAAGCTGTGATCAGCAGTGTCCAGAGGATACTGCGATAACAGTGCACCGCCCGCATGCCACAGCGTGATCACGGGAGGACTTCATATGATGCCCTCCCAGAACTGGCTGGCCACATTGTCGCTGTCATTTGGCTATAGCACGGTTGGGTTGACAAGTGGTTAAAGGGAAAATATAGTCTTTCCAATATTTTATTTTAGAAACACATTTAAAATATGAGCTTGATGTCAATGATCTTGTTTATGCATATTAATGTTATATATACCAGCCGCTAGTGATAATCGCATTTAAAATCCATCATGCTGGTTGTACCCAAGTTTATTGATTAATCAACTTGGTACATTCAACCTGTCCATACATGGTTCGAATCTCGGCCAGTTCCTACTGAACAGGTCGAGATTTGAACCATGTATGGCCAGCCTTACTGATCCTCATAATACAAGTCTGCAAATTGATAACTCATTGAACATATTGCACTCCCTGCGTAAATTGCATTTCATGTCCGTTAAATTGATAGGGCAATTTTAGTAGCTAATCTGCCCTGCCTCTACTGAATGTCAAAAGGAAAACACCTTAATAATCAAAATAGGTGAAGGAACATTTTCCCTGGAACAGTTCCCTGGATGTGTCCCGGCTGTGTTTTTTCTTTTTTTTGGTGCAGCAGTTAGGTCAACGTCATAACCAGTTACTCTCAGGCAAACAAAGCTTAGGCCTCCCCAAGCAGTGCATTACAAGTGTAAATTACCTGCATAGTCTTGTAAGGCATTCTGTGTCATCTCTGCATGAAGCGCCAACTGGACGCAGTGATAGCCCTCTCCAAAATGGAGTCATCCTTCGAAGTCTCAGCAATGTCTTGGATCCAGCAGTATTACTCATGGGAGCCCCTTCCAGCTGAGAAGAGAGACATTTTCAGTCAGTACTTTCATTTGTTGAAACATTTTATCATGATTCTATGATAAATAGCTAATCAGAACACTTATATTGCTATAAGGGCATTAATATAAGTATATATTACATACTGCTCAACTTGTTCTTTAACAAAATCAGATGTCACAGCCACATAATTCTTGGGCTCGGCGGTGGTAGGGCTGATGAGGCTTAAATGTTGAAACTAGACACTGTTGCCCTCTTTGCTTGCAGTTCCAATTTAGGTGTATGGGCCTAGTGTACATGAACTGTACACAGTACACTATTTTACCAACAGTACTGAACAAACTGTACATGCATGGGTACAATAAAGAACCGGCCAGACAGTGTTTGTAGGCAGGGCAGCAGTTTGGGACTGTTTTATAAATCACACAAATGTGTTAATGACTTTCAGTATATACACTATATTACCAAAAGTATTGGAACACCTGCCTTCACACGCACATGAACTTTAATGGCATCCCGGTCTTTGTCCGTAGGGTCTGTATGGACCTTGCTTTGTGCACTGGGTGCAGTTATGTTGGAACCCAAACTGTTCCCACAAAGTTGAGAGCATAAAATTGTCCAAAATGTCTTGGTATGCTGATGCCTTAAGAGTTCCCTTTACTGGAAATAAGGGGCCAAGCCCAACCCCTGAAAAACAACCCCACACCATAATCCCCCCTCCGCAAAATTATTTGGATCAGTGCACAAAGCAAGGTCCATAAAGGCATGGGTGAGCGAGTTTGGGGTGGAGGAACTTGACTGGCCTGCAGAGTCCTGACCTCAACCCCATAGAACACCTTTGGGATGAACTAGAGCGAAGACTGTGAGCCAGGCCTTCTCGTCCAGATCAGTGCCTGACCTCACAAATGCACTTTTGGACGAATGGTCAAACGTTCCCATAGATCCCATAGAAATCCTGTCCAAAAAAATACTGACCCTGACCTTGACCCAAATACTAACCCTGCACTGACCTAGATTTTTTTCTTAAAATGGTACATTTTCCCAGTTTAAACATTTGATATATTTTCTGTTCTCTATTTTTCAACTTTTTTGGGAATTGGAGTTGAACCTCAATATGTTTTTGTTTACAACTGTTTGCATTGTACATTGTACTTGTACTGGGTGATGATGTCTTCTGGTCAGGGGACGGTTAAGTGTTTTCTTTAAATGTTTTTATGAAGCATTATTAATCTATGTACTAATAACATTTTGTAAGTTTTAACAGTTGATGTTTTGTGTCTTAACTTTTTGAGATCATGTATGGCACCTCAAAGTCCCTTCCTCCTTTTCTCTTTTTTTGTTCTGATTAAAAGAATTTGGCTCATGAAGAGCTTTGCCTGGTCTATCTTTTTCAAGAGTATACGTGGTGGTGTGTGCATCCTCTGGACAGAGATCACACCAAAACATCTGGGTTCGGGAACGAGAATTCTAGACACGAAGGCTGAGTTAATACTTGAGGGTGGTGTCACAGCTGGAGAATGTTAGTGAGTTAGAGACTCAAGAAATATAGAAGACAGTTGACTGAGAAATTAGTCACTTGGTGGGGGTAACATAGGGCCCTGCTAGTGAAGTGACCGGTGTGCTTTGGGTCCCTTACCTAGTGGCCTGGATACCCCTTGTTGGGTCCAGCTGCAGGACAAAGCTTTTTATAGGGACCTAGTCTGGGAGTCACAGAAGAAAGAGGCCTAAAGGAAAAGAAGAGCAATGCTGAAAGAACATGGAACTACTGTGTGTATACACAGTCCCTAAGGAGAGTGACAGGGTCTTAAGTTGGTGCAGTCCAGACCATGTTCCACAGCTCCGGTTTAGAAACGCTACTGGTTCTTAAGATGGACAGAGAAGAGGATGCTTGTCAACAGGAGAGAACTGCATGGAGATGTCAAGTAGAGTGCTGCCTTAACACCACTTCCTGCATTTACATTTAATCAATCTGTCGGCCTGTAGGGGAGCAAAGATACATTTATACTTCTCCCTATAATCCTGCTAACAAATTGTCATAAACTACTGTTTCTCTTTCCTATAGAGAGTATCCTGCCAATGCGTTGTTACATCCGGGACATAGACCCACAATGCGCCTCATGCAGAGAGAGATGCAGGAGGCATATTGTGGTTCTATCTCCTAGGTGCAGCAACACATTGGAAGGAGAGTGGATATTGTCTCCAGGTAAGATACATATACAGTATCTCACAAAAGTGAGTACACCCTCACATTTTTGTAAATATTTTATTATATCTTT
Source organism: Glandirana rugosa (assembly GCA_018402905.1). NCBI lineage: Eukaryota > Metazoa > Chordata > Amphibia > Anura > Ranidae > Glandirana > Glandirana rugosa. The sequence goes on from BLSH010274888.1 coordinate 607,579, forward strand.
TCATGTGACAACACTAAAGAAATTACACTTTGCTACAATGTAAAGTAGTGAGTGTACAGCTTGTATAACAATGTAAATTTGCTGTCCCTTCAAAATAACTCAACACACAGCCATTAATAAATGTGTAAACTTAAACCACGCTACCACAAATATATAATGTGAGTACCCTTATAGTCCAACCTGACCAAGGTACCCACTCTGGTGCTAAAGTAATATAATGATGAGCCTACTGGATACTAATCCGGGATTCAGCCTAGGTTACAAGACTCTCATATAGTGCAAAAACTAGTGCCATACATATATATATAATAATACAGTCTCTGTAGTGGTCATATGAACAACCCAGACCCCACATAAACTGTATTGAAATTTCTACTCAATACTATTCCATTTCAATGAAAAACCATAAATATGATCAAAAAAGTCCAAAAATGATATAACAATTAAAGTGCATAATCATAAACATATAAAATAAAGTGAAAACTGTGCAAATTATGTGCAAAATATATAAGGTGCAGGAAAGAAGTGCAAAAAGACAGTCCCATTAATAATAGTCCAATCTTCGACCACTGAAAATATGAAGAAAGATACACTGTAATGTTTAGCTTCAATGATGTATGTATACACAAGTGGTGGGCTGGTACACAATCCGCGTTAGCACCCTTAATCATTATGTTCTATGACACTACTTCTTCACCAGGCACCCAGTGGCACACCCTACTCACCAGATGGAATGGATTCCCATTACAGGAATCTTGTGTGCCTTAGGTGGTAGATTGTGGTCTTTTCTTTCAGGATCCCAAAAACAGCGGCTGCAGGCGTTGGTGGGCAAAAGACCCACTTAGGCTTAGGGAAGGAAGAACAAGGGGCCCAAATAGTGAAGTACGTTCACTTTTAATGAAATTTGTTTAAAAACATACATGTGGTAAAATCTGCAGGGGACGCCGATTGCGGTCCACCTGCGTCTCAAAGAGCGGAAGTGACGAACTGGAAGTCACATTACCCCATGCTGCATTTCGTCGGCATACGTGCTGACGTCTTCAAGAGGTCATGTGATCCTCGACCCACCACTTCCTATTTATAGGGGCTCCGCTCTCAATCACAGCCAGTCTCACTCACCCATTGGCTGCCGGCCCACACCCAGAATAAATACCCAATACTTTACTCTCGCTGCATAATCCGACCCAACAAAAGTGAGTACACCCCTAAGTGAAAATGTCCAAATTGTGCCCAAAGTGTCAATATTTTGTGTGGCCAACATTATTTTCCAGCACTGCCTTAACCCTCTTGGGCATGGAGTTCAACAAAGTTTCACAGGTTGCCACTGGAGTCCTCTTACACTCCTCCATGATGACATCACAGAGCTGGTGGATGTTAGAGACCTTGCGCTCCTCCACCTTCTGTTTAAGGATGTCCCACAGATGCTCAATAGGGTTTAGGTCTGGAGACATGCTTGGCCAGTCCATCACATTTACCCTCAGCTTCTTTAGCAAGGCAGTGGTCGTGTTGGAGGTGTGTTTGGAGTCATTATCATTTTGGAATACTGCCCTGCGGCCCAGTCTCTGAAGGGAGGGGATCATGCTCTGCTTCAGTATGTCACAGTACATGTTGGCATACATGGTTTTCTCAATGAACATAATCTTTAGAAGAGGCTCCCTTCTGGGACAACAGCCATGCAGACCAATTTGATGCAGTGTGCGGCGTATGGTCTGAGCACTGACAGTCTGACCCCCACCCCTTCAACCTCTACAGCAATGCTGGCAGCACTCATACATCTATTTCCCTAAGACAACCTCTGGATATGACGCTGAGCACGTGCACTCACCTTCTTTGGTCAACCATGGTGAGGCCTGTTCTGAGTGGAACCTGTCGTGTTAAACCACTGTATGGTCTTGGCCACCATGCTGCAGCTCCGTTTCAGGGTCTAGGCCATCTTAATGTAGAGCAACAATTCTTTTTTTCAGATCCTCAGAGACTTCTTTGCCATGAGGTGCCATGTTGAACCTCCAGTGACCAGTAGGAGAGCGTGAGAGCAATAACACCAAATTTAACACACCTGCTTCCCATTCACATCTGAGACCTTTTAACACTGAGTCACATGACACAGTGGAGGGAAAATGGCTAATTGGGCCCAATTTTGACATTTTCACTTAGGGTGTACTCACTTTTTTTGCCAGTGGTTTAGACAATGTGTTGAGTTATTTTGAGGGGACAGCAAATGTACACTGTTATACACGCTGTACACTCGCTACTTTACATTGTAGCAAAGTGTCATTTCTTCAGTGTTGTCACATGAAAAGATATAATAAAATATTTACAAAAATGTGAGGGGTGTACTTACTTTTGTGAAATACTGTAAGTACCCCCTGAGGGAAGTGGTGAGCAAGTATAAATAATCAGGATGCCCTATTTGATGCGCTTGGTGCTGTGGTGACATTTTTTTTCTCTCTGCCTGTGTTGACCCTCTTGTGCGCCTTAAGGAAAATCGATACTTTGATTTCACCATGTTTAAGAGCAAATTGCCCTATAGCTGGGAAATGCGTCAAGCTGAAATACCTATCATAATCAATATGGGAGTGTATGAATACTATAAGTGAGGGATTATTCTTTTTTCCCCCACAGAATAATTATATGTGCTCCAGTCTAGTGGATAATAATAGTATATGTAATTGGGAGTATAACCTATTGTCTTGCTCTTGTTTTTATTTTTTAATTATTTTACATAATTATTTTTGATTTGTATAAATAAAATTTGCCTTTTATTAAGGCAGATGTAAACCCTTCATATACCCAGTGAAGTGAACAGATGATACACAGAGATGAAACAAATCTCCCTACATACGTTTTACGTGTATATCTGCTGTCTTCAGCCGTATATACTGTTTAGAAAGTGTACATTGTGGATTTTCACTTCCTCATTCCCCAGTAACAGTGTAGCGTTGGATTACACTGTGTGAGAGCTGATTGGAGGAGGCACACAACCCCCTCCAGATAGGTAGATACTCCCAGATTTCAGGCTGATTTTATCTCATGTGTCAGAAAACTTGTCATGCTGAAAACAGAGGAACGGAGCAGGAGACAGCTATGGGACATAGTGCTTTGAAGAGAGATGAGAAAACACTGCAGATATATGTGCCCAGCTCAAATTTCATAAATCGGGTTTACATCTACTTTAAAGCAAGTTGTAAATTGTGCTTTGCCTTAAGAGTCCCTCCTCTTCCATATTTTGTGTATATATAACAACTATAGATATCTGTGTGTGTAAGCTCCTATGATTCGTTTTCTCACATATATTTTTAGCTTGTGTTACCCTACTAAACGTCATGTTACCTTTGTTTATAACAGCTATCTATTCACAGTGGTTATTCCACATCGTGCCTGCATTTTACAAGTCATTCACAAAATGCTGGGTTCAATATGACACCTATAAGAGTGCTCGCTGTATAACCCTGAATTTGATGGGTCATATGTCTGGGCTCTCCCATTCCTTCCCGCCACTTAAAAATAAAAATATTTTTCATTCATTAAAATGAACGGAGCGTCTCTTGCTTCAGAGTCTGAAAAAATGTGAAGCATGGAACTCATTTTTAAAGTATAACACCATACCTACAACCACTCTATGTCTATGGTCAAGCCATACCGCTGCTTTATAAATTGGCACCTCCGTTTTACAGTGCTAAAGGAGATTAGAGGTCCATGCAGAGGAACAATGAACTTTTCTAGGAATTGGGCAGAAATGTTAGATCTTCAAATTGGGGCACAGAAGTTTAATGGTGTACATTACATTTATCTCCATGCCACAGATTCAGAGACCCTTATCCAGCAGTTTTCCAAGCTAGGGTACTTCTACTTTCTATGCTTTGTTCTGCAGCCTGATAGCAGAGAACTCCCCAAAGACTTCTATGTAGCCAAGAGATTATTCTGGCTGGCTGCTGGTGGGGGGTAGAATGTACAGGAAAACGATCTCTAGAGTTTATTAACCACTTTCCGACCGCCTCGCATACATTTACTGCCTCAAAGTGGCAGCGGGCGCGCGAATCGCAATTTGCACAAGCGCAGCTAGTGGGCGGGCGCGCGGCACATGCTCATGTCCGTCGCATGCTCCGTGAGTGTGCCCGCGGGTCAGACGGACTCTGTGTCCGCCGGCGACCCGCAATCGCCTACTACAGAGGTAGAGCGGTGATCTACTGATCCCTGTCATCGGGATCAGTTAGAGCTGTCATGCCCCTGCCAGCCCAGCCCCCACACAGTTAGAACACAGTGAGGGAACACACTTAACCCCTTGATTGCCCCCTTAGTGTTAACCCCTTCCCTGCCAGTGACATTTATACAGTAATCCGTGGCTATTTTTAGATCTGATCGCTGTATAAATGTCAATGGTCCCAAAAGAGTGTCAAAATGTCCGATCTGTCTGCCACAACATCGCAGTCTCACTAAAAATTGCAGATCGCCGCCATTACCAGTAAAAAAAAAATAATAACAATGCCATAAGGCAATTCTCATGGTTTGTAAACGCTATACCTTTTGCGCAAACCAATCAATAATGAAAAGTGATTTTATTTACATTTTGGCCTAAACAATACATTTTGGCCTAAACTAATGAATACATTTGTTTTTTTATATTTTTTGTTTTTTTGAATGTATTCTAGCAAAAAATAAAAAATATTGTTTTTTTTAAATTGTCCCTTTTTTTTTTTTTTTATAACGCAAAAAATAAAAACTGCAGAGTTAATCAAATACCACCAAAAGAAAGCTCTATTTGTGGGGAAAAAAGGACACCAATTTTGTTTGGGTACGACGTTGCACGACTACGCAATTGTCAGCTAAAATGACGCAGTGCCGAATCGCAAAAAGTGCTCTGGTCAAGAAGGGTGTAAATCCTTCCAGGGCTGAATGGTTAACTGCATATACAGTATTCCCAACCTCTGGCCGCCTCCAACATTTTTTCATTTGTAATTACTGCAAATAGTTTTCAGTCTGTTTGTATTTAATAGATAGATAGTACAAGAAGAGACTATAGCTGGGCACACATTTTCTTTCCATTTGTGTAAAAATCTTTTGTCAGAACATTCTTTCTTGCCATCACTAATAAATCAACTAATTTTGTTCAAAAGCCTTTCATCCAGACCTGTTGTTTGAATGGAATCATAGAACTATTATATGGGTTTCTGTGCAATATGTACATTTTTCCTGAACAAAATCCACATTCATAAATAGAATTTAGTTCATTTGGAAAAAGTTTTCCATCCTAGTCCTTTGAAATTTCTCGGCTCACTAAGCATTCGAAAATCAAACAAATGTTCCAAAAACTGACATTTTCTAATAAAATGTTACTAGTGTATAGCCATGTCTTTACACATCTATGTATAGAAAAATAACTCCATGAACAGAAATTCATTTAAAATGATATTACTTTTTAGAAAGCACCCAAGATAACTACATACATTTATAAAGGTTATTAATAGCTCTTTAACATTACATTGAGGCATACTGACAAGACAGGCTATGGGCCAGTTCACATCTGAACTGCACAGTAATGCGGTTTTGTTGAGATTTTCAGACCATTCATTTTAATGGGCTGAAATAGCACTGAATCACACCAAAGGTAGTGCATGCACTACTTATCAAAAATGCAATGCACCGGATCACAGGGTACTGTGGGACCTTGCGATCTGGTGCTTGCAAACGCACTGCATTTGTGACCTGCATTTGGGGTGTCGCTAGGAATACATTAACAACCACAGCAGATTGCACACCCAGTGCATTATGAACAAGGTGCAGGAAATAAGCATAAAACACAAGTTTCCCTGTGGCGCGAACAAGCCCTAAATGAAATACTTAATTTGATAAATTTGATAAAGCAAAATAACAAGGCAAGGAAATACAGACAAAGACAAATCATTTTCTGTATAGCAATTTTCTGGCATTTTCCACTCAGCTACCCTAAATAACAAACTTTCTATAGTTGTAGCATAAGAACAAAATACAGACAACAAACTATTCCTATTCTGAGAAAATGTGTGGGATCCCAGTGCAAATTGGTACAGTTTTTATAGCCTAATCTATCCGCTTTCAATAGATTTTTATTAAATTGTAAGAATAAATATCAGCAAATAATATTTTCTCTGTGGAAAGGCTATCTATAGATTTATTTAAGTCTGTCTATTGCTTATCTAGGCTCACCTGGTGTATCAGTACAATACATATCACAAAGATAGCTGTCCACTTCCTAAGCTGCGGAGTCATGGTGCCAGAAAGGTCGCGTGCAATGTTAAGGAAGCCTCGTGCTTCCTGCCTGGGACTTTATAGACACAACTGATTGCATCATTTCTATCCTAAAAGGGACAAAGTGCAGTAGTTACATTTAATAAGTTAATGCCTACCAACGCACTTTATCAACACTGCCAGATTACTCAATGTCCTACTGGAACTTGGTTGGTGTCATGGTACTCTAACCCTTGTCCTACTGGTTTCTGGATGTTACTGGTTTCTGAATGTTTGATAAAACTCATTGAGATTTGTTCCTTCAGTCAATGGATTTATAACAAATGGAGCAGGGAACAGTGGGTGATTTTCCAACAACAGCCAATCAGATGTAAAAAGTAATTTTGTAGAGCCTGAAATCAAAATAGTAAGCACTAAACACCCTATAATTCAGCTGCTAGCAAAAAGGCAATATACTATATCCTTCAAGTGTAATAAATAAATAAAATATGCAGCGCAATAATAGACGGAGATATGTAAAGTAGTCCACAAATAAAAGTCTTACACACTCAATGTAAGAAAAGTATTATGTTTCAGGTGATCCAAAACATCAGATAAAAGTATAGAGATACCCCTCCAATTTAACCGGATCAGAGGCTTGCCAGAGGTTATGGCTCCTCAATCAAGTGCAGCAAACACGCATAGGTTACGGAAATCCTAAGGAGGTTGGTATCTCCACGCGTCAGCCTTAAATGGTTTCGAAACACCAGGTGTAGCCAAAGAAGGAAATCTCATATAGTAACACTCACACCCAGGTGAATACAATACCACTCAATGCAAAAGATTGTATGTACAATCACCAGCCTTCACCCCTATGTTATGCGCACTCACCCCCAAATGGGTCTTTTAAGCAGTAATAAGGGTAACCTGGATAACCGCTGCAGACATCAGCAAGAACTCATTCTAGGTATTTCTCACTTCCAAGGGTAGTGTTTAATTTACATATCCTTAGGCACCATAGGCAATGAACAAAAACGTGCCTTACAATATCACACTATACAAGCTTTCTTTCTTTGGATACACCTGGAGTTCCGGAACCATTTAAGGCTGACACGTAGAGATACCAGTGTAAAAATGGGATGTTCCGCGCAAACGGATGAATTATAGATAATTATCTATCTAAGAGCTGCAGCCTCCACCTCAAACTTCCTAAAGGTGTAGTTTGGATAATATAATGTAAATTATGGTGGGTATGGCGCTGCTCTAGTTGTATGCCATGGAAAATGTATTAATATACTCTGTTTTCGTGAAAATAAAATTGAAGAAAAAATTGAAGAAAAATTGAAGAAAAATATTTGACGTATATTTTCCAGTGTGTTGGTAAGTATTATTTGGTAGAAAATGAATCATAAATTGTTGCAATAAAATTTAGGTCAATGTTTAGATGTTAATATGTTGTATGTTCATCGGAATGGAAGCAAAAGTGGTAAAAAATATTTTTATCATGAATTTTTCAGTATGCTGGTAAGTGTTGCTTGGCGGGAAAATTTTTTCAAATTTTATAAATGTTATAAACAATGCTTGGATCAAAGATTGAATATTTTTAAATATTGAGAGAGGATATACAAACAATGTGATCAATTCAGAATGGCAAATAAAAATGTGAAAAAAGTGTATATGGCTCAAAAATATATTCAACTCAAAAAAATGTTCTGTGCAAAAATATTGATGAATTACAATAAGTAATGGGTTCTGTGTCAGAATGAGTGACAAATAAGATACATGATGCATGCAAAAAATGAGTGGTCAATTTTTGCTGCTACAGTTAAATTCATAAATGCACGAATAATAATACATATAAAAATATCCACTTCAGTAGACGTCCTATGACGAAACACGTAGGGTGGGACCGTGCGTCACACATCACTTCCGGTCGTATCCTCTTATCGTATTTCTGAACCGCGGAACGCAAGACACACGGAGGACTTACCACACGGGCTGGAAATTTTTAATATTCAAATGCTTGATACTCTCTACAGAAATGTGAGTGCATCTAATTGTTTTATAAATAAACACTTTGCCATACAATACTGCGCAAGATTCTGCCTTTCTCATTTTATATGCTGTACCTGTGGGGAAAGAAAAAAAAACATCCAGGGATTAGAAACATCTCGATATGCAGGTAATTCCCTAGTTGGGAACGCCTTCCGGTGAGTGGTTTGGCAAATGGGGAGAGCACAGTGTGAATCACCTTCACATAAGCTTGGAGTCTGATCACCACACCTGCAACTTTGCATTTAATTGGACTTTTAAAATAAGGATGTATAATCACATCTGCAACACTTTATAAAGCACGAGTCACTTTTACTGGAACACCATTCTTTTCAGTTTTAGTATAGATTGGCTTTTTAATTATTTATCATTGATTGTATGTTTTTCATTTTATATGTATTTTTATATGTATTATTATTTGTGCATTTATGAATTTAACTGTACCAGCAAAAATTGACCACTCATTTTTTGCATGCATCATGTATCTTATTTGTCACTCATTCTGACACAGAACCCATTACTTCTTGTAATTCATCAATATTTTTGCACAGAACATTTTTTTTGAGTTGAATATATTTTTGAGCCATATACACTTTTTTCACAGTTTTATTTGCCATTCTGAATTGATCACATCGTATTTATATCCTCTCTCAATGTTTAAAAATATTCAATCATTGATCCAAGCATTATTTATAAAATTTGAAAAAATTTTCCCGCCAAGCAACACTTACCAGCATACTGAAAAATTCATGATAAAAATATTTACCACTTTTGCTTCCATTCCGATGAACATACAACATATTAACATCTAAACATTGACCTAAATTTTATTGCAACAATTTATGATTCATTTTTCTACCAAATAATACTTACCAACATACTGGAAAACATATGTCAAATATTTTTCTTCAATTTTATTTTCACGAAAACAGAGTATAATACATTTTCCATGGCATACAACTAGAGCAGCGCTATACCCACCATAATTTACAATATACGTACAGATACCAACCTCCTTCGGATTGCTGTAACCTATGCATGTTTCCTGCACTTGATTGAACAGCCATAACCTCTGGTAAGCCTCTGATTCAGTTAAACTGGGAGGGGGGGGGGTACCCCTATACACTTATCTGATGTTTTGGATCAGTGTGTAATACAAATAAAGACTTTTATTTGTGGACTACTTGACATATCTCCATCTATTACAGTGCTGCATATTTTGTTTATTAATTTTGCACAGCCACTTATGCTGGCCATATAAAAGTAGAAAAATTGTTTGATCAAACACATTAAATAAGTTAACAAGGTACCAAATTTCTGCTAATAAATCATATGAATGCCATACTATGTGTCTGTGTCACATTAAATTTTGAATTAACCTATAAATGACATAGTTGCAAAATAAGACTCAGTAGCATCCAGTTGCCTATATTATATTTATTTAGCTAGAAGGTGAGTACAGCATAAGGACGCTTATATGTTTCGGCCTACGAGTGATACTGAAGTCTCTATAAGCCTGGGCACCAGTTTTTCTCAGCTTCCATGGTAGAGTTTTTTTTTTTTTTGTCTTTTTCGTTGTACGCAAAAGTTTAGGAACCCCAGACAATTTCCATGATTTTCATTTATAAATATTTGGGTGTTTGGATCAGCAATTTCATTTTGATTTATCAAATGACTGAAGGATATAGTAATATTTCAGTAGTGAAATGAGGTTTATTGGATTAACCAAAAATGCCCAATATGCATGAAAATGAAATTAGACAGGTGCATAAATTTGGGCACCCTTGTCATTTTGTTGATTTGAATATCTGTAACTACTTAGCACTGATTAATTGGAACACACAATTGGTTTGGGGAGCTCATTAAGACCTGAACTTCATAGACAGATGCATCCAATCATGAGAAAAGGCATTTAGGCTGGGTTCACACTAGTCCGATTCTCGGACCAACATGAGGAGCACAAGTCACATTACGTCACAAAAACAATGATTCCCTATGAGAGCTGTCTTAACTGGTCCGACTTGTGTTTTTCAAAGTCGGACCGACTTTGAAAAAGGTTCCTGTACTACTTTTGTCTGACTTTGATCCTACTTTAGCCCATTGAAAGGCATTGAAGTCGGATCAAAATCGGATCAGTGTCTTCACTGATCCGACTTTGGCATGCGACTTGTGCTCTGGGGATCATGAAGGGGCACTCCACTCCAAATTTAAAAAAAAAAACTGGCATGGGGTCCCCCTCCAGGAGCATACCAGGCCCTTTAGTCTGGTATGGATTTTAAGGGGAACCCCATGCCGAAAAAACGGCGTGGGGTCCCCCCAAAATCCATACCAGACCCTTATCCGAGCACGCAGCCCGGCAGGCCAGGAAAGGAGGTGGGAACGAGCGAGCCCACCCCCTCCTGGACCGTACCAGGCCGCGTGCCCTCAACATGGGGAGTATGGGTGCTTTGGGGCGGGGGGGCTCTGCGCCCCCACCCCAAAGCACCTTGTCCCCATGTTGATGAGGACAAGGGCCTCTTCCCGACAACCCTGACCGTTGATTGTCGGGGTCTGCGGGCAGGGACTTATCGGAATCTGGAAGCCCCCTTCAACAAGGGGGCCCCCAGATGCCGGCCCCTCACCCTATGTAAATGAGTATGGGGCACCCCTACCCATTTACCTGGAAAAAAATGTACAAAAAAAAACACACAAGTTTTTAAAATATTTTATTAAATCAGCTCCAGCGTCTTCTCCCCTCTCCGGTGTCTTCTTTCTTCGGCTCTTTTGCTGGGTCTTCCATCTTCTGAGGGGTCTTCTCCTTCTCTGCGGTGTCTTCTGCTCTTTTTCCGGTCTTCTCCCCTCTGTTCTTCCTTTCTTCTTCTTCTTCTTCCCATGTTGACACAACGCAATCTCCTTCACGAATGCCCTCTCCGCTGTGTGCTATGCCTTATATTGGCATGGGGTGGGGCCACCCGCTGACATCACCTGGCAGGACCCGCCCCTATGGTGTCACAGCCCCGCCCCAGGGTGTGCCATCATAGGGGCGGGCCCTCCATGTGATGTCAGCGGGTGGCCCCGCCCCATGCCAATATAAGGCACAGCACGCAGCGGAGAGGGCATTCGTGAAGGAGATCGCGTCGTGTCAACATGGGAAGAAGAAGAAGAGAGGAAGAACAGAGGCAAGAGGACAGCGGAGAAGACCGGCAAAAGAGCAGAAGACGCCGCAGAGAAAGAGAAGAAAGACGACCCCTCAGAAGATAGAAGACCCTGCAAAAGAGCAGAAGAAAGAAAACACCGGAGAGGAGAGAAGACGCTGGAGCTGATTTAATAAAATATTTTAAAAACCTGTGTAGTGTGTTTTTTTGTACATTTTTTTTCCCAGGTAAATGGGTAGGGGTATGGTGTACTCATTTACATAAAGTAGGGGTCCGGCATCTGGGGGTCTGGTATGGATTTTGGGGGGACCCCACGCCATTTATTTGGGCGTGGGGTTCCCCTTAATACTGATACTAGACCAAAGGGCCTGGTATGCTCTTGAAGGGGGACCCCATGCCATTTTTTTTTTAAATTTGGCGTGGAGTTCCCCTTCAAGATCCCCAGAGTACAAGGTGCCTGCCATTGTCGGGATCAAAGTCGGATCCCTGTTCACAGACAAACGGTCCGACTTTGACCCTATGTAGGACCATAAATCGCACAGCAAAGTAGGATCAAAGTCGGACTGTTTTTTTGTTGGATAGCGTGAACCCAGCCTTAAGGTGGCCAATTGCAAGTTGTTGTTCTCTTTGACTCTCCTCTGAAGAGTGGCAACATGGGGGCCTCAAAACAACTCTCAAATGTCCTGAAAACAAAGATTGTTCTACATTATGGTTTAGGGGAAGGCTACAACAAGTTATCGCAGAGATATAAGCTGTCACTGTCCACTGTGAGGAACATAGTGAGCAAATGGAAGACCATAGGCACAGTTCTTGTTAAGGCCAGAAGTGACAGGCCACATAAAATATTGGAGAGGCAAAGGCGAAGGATGGTGAGAACGGCCAAAAAACAGCCCACAGACCACCTCCAAAGGCATACAACATCAACTTGCTGCAGATGGTGTCACTGTGCATCGTTCAACAATTCAGCGCACTTTGCACAGGGAGAAGCTGTATGGGAGAGTGATGCGAAAAAAGCCTTTTCTTCACACATGCCACAAACGGAGTCGCTTGAGGTATGCAAACGCACATTTGGACAAGCCAGCTTCATTTTGGAATAAGGTGCTGTGGACTGGTGAAACAAAGATTGAGTTATTTGGTCATAACAAGGAGCATTATGCATGGCAGCAAAAGAACACAGCGTTCCAAGAAAAACACTTGCTACCCACAGTAAAATTTGGTGGAGGTTCCATCATGCTGTGGGGCTGTGTGGCCAGTGCCGGTACTGGGAATCTGGTTAACGACCCAAAAAACTGCTCAAAATCTACTCGGGCATTTATGCAGAGGAACAAGTACAATGTTCTGGAATGGCCATCCCAGTCCCCAGACCTGAATATTATTGAACATCTGTGGGGTGATTTGAAGCGGGCTGTCCATGCTCGGCAACCATCAAACCTAACTGAACTGGAAAAGTTTTGTAAGGAGGAATGGTCCAAAATGCATTCATCCAGAATACAGATACTCATTACTGGCTATAGAAAGCGTCTAGAGGCTGTTATTTCTGCTAAAGGAGGCTCTACTAAATATTGACGTGATTTTTCTGTTGGGGTGCCCAAATTTATGCACCTGTCTAATTTCGTTTTGATGCATATTGGGCATTTTCTGTTAATCCAATAAATCCAATTTCACTACTGAAATATTACTGTGTCATTCAGTTATTTGATAGATCAAAATGAAATTGCTGATCCAAACACCCAAATATAAATAAATGAGAATCATGGAAATCGTCAGGGGTTCCTAAATTTTGCATACAACTGTATGTTACTGACATGTAGCACTGCCCTTGTGAGGGTCGCAAGAAATATCAATACCCCTCTGGTTACCCTGAGCCTGCAAGTCCTCTGCCACCTCTGACACACTGGGTTCACTCATTGTGTTAGTATACCTTCAAGTAATGGAATACACCAGATTGAATTGAACCAGTATTATTTACTCAAAGAATATATCAGGGGAAGAACCTTGACCCAACAGGGTATGGATAAACACAGAAAAGTGTTTTTTTTTTTATAACTGAATAAATGTCACACGTTAACACATAATACTTAATGTAGATTACTTTTGTTCAAACTCAACCATTATATACATATATATACATATATATATATATATATATATGCTGCACATGTGAGTGGGGCACAGGAGAGTAGATGAATGACTCCTGCTAGTGTCAGACCACTCTCTACTGCTCACTAACACAAGAACAGCCAGGCAGCAGATAAACAAATACAACACCAGAAACAGTAATTATAGCAATATAACACCCACTCTTCGAGAGAGTTCTTTGGTGAATGCAGCTAAAAAAAACTTTAGTAGCAGCAGACTAATGCAGAGTATGGATGTTTGTGTATAGTGTCCACGCTCAAAGTGTGTGATTAAACCTCCTTTTTTATCAAATATGTTATCAGATGCAGAGAAGTAATGCTGTCTATACTCAGTGTCTGTTAAGATGGGTTTTCACCCGCTCACCACACAGGAGCAGAAGATGTAGCTGCTGTAGATAACAGAGGATGATGATGATCTCTACGGTCTGTTGCTCCTGGGATGGCCTCCAGCCTCCACCGCGAAGCTCTCCCGGATCTGTCGCCTCTGTGGGGTGTATGGAACAGGAACAGGCCCCAACTGTAGTAAGGCAGGATACTCAAGCCATTTCCTGCTGTCCTTCAGGGTATCTGGTTTGAGGAGTCTGTAAAAGCATCCAGCGACTCCGCCGCTTCTAGCACAGATTCCCTGCATACAGATCCATGCCGGTCCAGAGAGGGCGCCAGGTCCAAAACCTCTGTTCTTATAGTCTCTTCCAGAAATTGCCTCCTCTCATCAGCCCGCTTGGTTCTGTCCTCACTATCTGACTCATAAATCAGACAAACTGGAACACTAGGAGAAAACAGCTGCATTATGATTAATAGCAAAGAATGTCCTCTGGTTGCCGGGGATGGGAATACCCAGCTCCTGGCTACAGACATATAGCATGTTTCTGTGTTTTTGGGCTGGTATATTATATTTGCAACCAAAAAAATTGTGTTTAGCTGCTGTGTTGGTCCTATATGACTTGGGTCCTTTTGTAGTGTTGATGGTTGTGGATTACCATTGTTTAGGAATGAACGTTTGTGCACACAAACTTTGGACATACAGGTTGGTTTTCACTCACTTGTAAGTGAATTACACACACAATGATTTTTACTGGGCAAGAAATACATTAACCTTTACATTGTTACACCTTCTGCAAACATTTTCAAACCTTTTCCTTCGATTTTTTGGGACTTTAAAGTCCTAAAGTGATTGTAAAGTTTTTTTTTTTTTTTTTCTATGAAAATAACAAACATGTCATACTTACCTGCCCTGTACAGTGGATTTGCACAGAGCAGCCCCAATCCTCCTCCTCTCAGGTCCCTCTCCGCTGCTCCTAGCCCCTCCCTCCTGTTGAGTGCCACCACAGCAAGTAGTTTGCTATGGGGGCACCTGAGCTGAGTCACAGCTCCCTGTGTCCATTCAGAAACTGACCTGTGACCTGGCTCCACCCTCTCTCTCTCTGCTGATTGGCTAACTGACTTTGATTGTCAGCAGTGGGAGCCAATGGCACAGCTGCTGTGTCTCAGCCAACAGGAGGGAGAATCTCGGACGGTCGAGACACTCATGGACATCGCTGGACAGAGATGGGCTCAGGTAAGTATAAGGCCTCATACACACGGACGTTTTTTGACGCCGGCGTTTTCTGGCGTTTTTTGCAGCTCTCCATGTTAGTCAATGGCCCCATAAAAACGTCAGCGTTTTTGAGCTGTAGATGACGTCGGCGTTAGTGAGCTGAAATGAGAACCCACAGCCATCGCGTTCTGAGGCTGTAACGTTTTGGCATTTTTTGACGCCGACGCCACAATATGCCAACAAACGCCACCTATTATTATACCGGCGTTTTCTGACGCCGACGTTTTTAGGTTGAAAAATAGCAGAGGGATGATTGTTTTTAAAAAACGCCTATTGACGCCGACGCTCACTAACGCTCAAAAACGCCGATGCATAATGCCGAAAAACGCCGACTTTTTTTCCTTGACGTCGGGCCCGATGTTTTGTTTATTTTTTTAGAAACGTTCATGTGTATGAGGCCTAAGGGGGGCCGAGGGGGGGCTGCTGCACACAGAAGGCTTTTTATCTTAATGCATAGAATGCATTAAGATAAAAAAGCCTTCTGACTTTACAACCCCTTTAAACGATTTTTAATTAACACCCTTGAATTGATTTAAAAATAAACGAAAGTTCGAAATTAACAAATTTCAAATGATTTTTCTACTAGCGTATGGCCACTGTTAGAATATGGAAGCTTATGGTTGCTCTGGAACCATTCTATACAAATGTGATAACCAGCTGTGGATCAGTGTGTTTAAGTGACACCAAGCTTTTCCACAGAAATAAAGTCATACACAATAGCCCCGTAATTCATTTTTAATTAAACAATTTCTTATTGTTTTTTCTGCCTTATCTCTCTCTTTCTTTGTAATGTCCTCCGTAAGCTTCTGAACCTTTCATATTACCCTCACTTCCACTTGTTTGGAACCCACAGCGCCCATTAAGTTGTGGTTATGTGCACACTACAAACCTTATAGTCCCTAGTTCATCTCAGGAGTGAGCAAGAGAGCGTGGCTGTGTTCCTATATACAGTGAGACCATGGAAAATAAATGTAGCCACCCTCTAACTGGAAGTGGGATCACAGAAGCAAAAACTAAGGAATTTGGAGGACTCTGAAAGCAATAGAAGGGCCTTTTTTAAGCTAAAGTGATAAAATAACTCTGTTAAAAAAAAAAATAATAATAAACATGCTATACTTACCTGCCCTGTGTAATGGTTTTGCATAGAGCAGCCTGGATCTTCCTCTTCTGGGTTCCACCACCGGCGCTCCTGGCCCCTACCTCCTGTTGAGTGCCCCCACAGCAAGCTGTGGTTTGGCCCCACCCCCTGGCTAACTGATTTTGATTGACAGTAGTGGGAGCCAGTCAGGAGGGAGCGCCCTGGACGGCCATGTCTCTCTTTTAACATTGATGGATAGAGATGGGCTCAGGTATTAGAGGGAGAAAAAATTAGACATATACCGCAAATCCAATCCAATCCAATCGTATGTAAAAAAAAAAAAGAGAAAAAAAGGGCGGATTTTAACCACTTCCCGACCGCGCTATAGACAAAAGACGTCCACAGCGCGGTCGGGTTATTCTGACAGGACGTCCATGGACGTCCTGCAGAATCTCGCTTCCCGCGCGCCCATGCTAACCTAACCTAACCTAAACGCCATATACAGATTAAAAAAGAGGGAGATTATGGACTCGGGTAGAGATAGGTAGTTACAATTTTCTCTCTGTACCGGCAGGTCCCGCGAGGGAGGACTGACCGAGGGTGATGACAGTTAGTTTTAGTCAATCGGTCCCCCACCCCGGTTTGGTGTCGAACGACACCCCCGTGAGTT
>BLSH010274888.1:645425-664527 GCA_018402905.1 Glandirana rugosa
ACACTAAAATCATTAGCAGACACAAATATAACTTTCCTGCTAAATCTAAATGCTAAGACTGTATTGAGTAAATAAGAGAAGCACTGAGCTTGGAACTGCTTGCACCATAAAGCTACCCAAGCCCCTTGTTGAATTGACAGGCCCAGGCCCCAGGCCTGTTTCAGGAGGGCCGGTTCTATACACTCATCATAAGCCCGGGTGGTCACTATTGCCTTTGTGTTCATGTGTAAAAAGTTTTCATAGACTTCTTTTTTTTTGTAATAAACTTATTTTAAAACGTGTTTTCACTAGAGGGTCACAAGTATGCAGATAATCTGTAATGTAATACTAGTCTGTAAGGCGGTTAGCATCAGGTTGGTGCTTCAGAATGAGGACCATACATACATCTCTGCTACCTTTAGAGAAACTCAGGGCCCGTTGGCAATGTGATATTCCCACATTAGACAATGATGACTGGGATGATGTTTGGGACTTCCCCTTTAAATCCTTAATTTCTATGAGTGATTGCATGGTACAGTTTAAAATAATATACAGAGCATACCTCACTCCCCACAGGCTACATCTGATGAACACAGAGGTTTCGCCGGAGTGTTGGTGGTATGGCTCCTCACCAGGAAACTTCTCCCACATGTTTTGGCCATGTCATTGGATCAAGAAGTACTGGAGGGAAGTTCTAGCTTTGATTACAGAGGTTGCAGAGGTCCCTATTCAGCCCTCCATGGAAATCTGTCTATTGGGGCTGATGGAGACCCTAATACCAACTGTTGCTAGAAGGAGATAGGATAGGAACGCTTCTTTTCTATGCTAGAAAAAATATAGCAATGCAATGGAAGAAATCCTCTCCTCCTTGCCTATCTCAGTGGACACATAGTAACGTAGTTAGTGAGGTTGAAAAAGACACAAGTCCATCAAGTCCAACCTATGTGTGTGCTTTTATGTCAGTATTACATTGTATATCCCTCAATGTTGTGGTCCCTTAGGTGCTCATCTAATAGTTTTTTGAAATGATCTATACTCCCAGTAGAAACCACTGCTTGTGGGAGAGAATTCCACATCCTCACTGCTCTTACCGTAAAGAACCCTCTACACAGTTTAAGGTTAAACCGCCTTTCTTCTAGTTTTAGTGGATGGCCACGTGTCTTTGTGTACTCAGTTGCGCTGAATAGTTTTGTCCCTAATGTGGGGTCACCAGTACAGTATTTGTACATTGAAATAATATCCCCTCTCAAGCGTCTCTTCTCCAGAGAGAATAAGTTCAGTGTTTGTAATCTTTCCTCATAACCAAGGTCCACCAAACTCTTAATTAGCTTTGTTGCCCTTCTCTGAACCCTTTCCAGTTCCAGGACATCCTTTCTGAGGACTGGCACCCAGAACTGGACTGCATACTCCAGGTGCGGCCTCACCAGAGACCTGTAGAATGGGAGAATTATTGATTTATCCCTGGAGTTGATCCCTTTCTTGACGCATGCCAACATTTTGTTAGCTTTGCTTGCAGCAGCTTGGCATTGCATGCCACTGCTGAGCCCGTTCTCTACTAGGACCCCTAGGTCTTTTTCCATCCATTTCCCCCAGAGGCTTTCCCCCTAGTGAGTAGTTTGCGTTCATGTTCATTGTACCCAAATGCATTATTTTACATATTTCTATGTTAAACCTCATTTGCCACTTATCTGCCCATCCCATTAATTTGTTCAAATCTTCTTGCAAGGTTTCCACGTGGAGAAATTATTGCCCTGCTTAGCTTGGTATCATCCGCAAATATTGAGATTGAGCTGTTTACCCTGTCCTCCAGATCGTTTATGAATAAATTGAATAGGATTGGTCCCAAGACAGAACCTTGGAGAAAACCACTTTCCACACCGGACCATTCAGAATACTCCCCATTTATCACCACCCTCTGGACTCGCCCCTGTAACCAGTTTTCTATCCAGGTACTCACCCTTTAATCCCTGTTGACAGACCATAGTTTGTACAGTAAACGTTTGTGGGGAACTGTATCAAATGCTTTTGCAAAATCTAGATACACCACGTCTACAGGCCTTCCTTTATCTAGATGGCAGCTCACCTCCTCATAGAAGGTTAATAGATTGGTTTGGCAAGAACGATTCTTCATGAAACTGCGTTGATTACCGCTAATGATACTGTTTTCATTACAATAATCTTGTATATAATCCCTTTTTATTTCCTCCAAGAGCTTGCAAATTATTGATTAAAGTAGATCTATGGTCAAAATGAAGAAATCAATGTTATGCACCTATACAGTCTGTTTAACATGTCACTGATTGTTTTGCAAAAACAAGTAAGGATGGTGAGATATCTACCTTGTCTCCAGCTCTCATGTGCACTTCCTTTAGTGAAGTGACAACTTAATTTCCTGGTTTTCGAATTGCTTGTGTTGAACAGCACACATATTGTCCCCATTTGCATCTATATCTCTCTGCAGACACGTTCTGACATCACTGAGGGAGGGGCTCCTATATCCATGGAAATCTCAGCCATTCATTCTACATACAAGTCCTGATTAGGCTCCGCCCACAATCAGCAATGAAGCCCCGTCCCCTGCCACCTATGTCCCACTTTTGCCCGCCCACTGCTCTGTCTCTATACAGTCAGCTCCTAGGTTTGATTTTGTTCTTCCAGTTTACAAATTAGCAGAGGAGAGCAGGCAGGGAGAAGCACACAGATTAATAGACTGATATGTGTGCAAATTAACCTGTAATGACTGGTACTGTCTTACATAACACACACCCAGCTATTGATTGGCAGATGGGTGCGTGTTATGTATAATAGACTTAGCGCCATAGAAACCTGGAGAACTGGGGGGAAAGACAAACCACTGAAAGGAAATGCCATCTGACCTCTGCTCTGCTCTACTCCTCCCACCATCACTAGCAGTGTATTGCAAAGAAGAAAAGAATGGGAGATTGCAGATCACACTTGTAGCTACATGGTAGGAAAATAATAATTTCAGTTATAATGCATATTACCCTTTGTAACTTTCAGGTCTTTAAATGAGGATTTACTAAAAAATATGTATGTTGCCTTTAGTTGTACTTTTTTTTTTTCTCAAAAGAGGATTTTTATTGAGAAGTAACATGGGAAAACAGATACAAAACACAATCCATTCAGTTGCTTTGTCATAAGAATGCATACAGAATCGCAATGAAGCCAGTTACACCTTGCCCCACCAGCCTCCCCTCAAGATTCATTTATCATCCCATGGGTATTCATTTATAAGGAACCCTCCACTTGGTTCACCTGGGTGCCTACAGTAGTAGTCTGTCTAGAACCAAATACACCGGTGATAGGCCTGGTGTGTTCAGCCATGGAGACCACAGCTCAGTAAACCTGCCAGGACGGCACCGATGATGGAGGATGTATTTTTCTAGCCGCAGGGTGTCCCCCATCTGGCCTATCCATTCCTTTAGAGTGGGAGGCTCTGTGGCCTTCCACCTCCTAAGGATGATCTTGTGGGCTTGAAAGAGAGCCCTGGTAATGGCCTGTCTAGTGTTATTTGTCATTGTTAGGTCATCAAGGATACACAGTATACAAGATCTTTGATCCAGTGGTACCTGGGCTTGAAATACTTTATTAATAGTGGCTTTCACTTTTGTCCAGTACAAATGGAGCTTCGGGCAACGCCACAGGAGGTGTATAAGGTCTTCATGTTCCCTTAGACATCTGGTGCAGCCCGGGCTGTCCCTCACTCCCATTGAATATAGTCTTACAGGCGTATAGTGTACCCTTAACACAATGTACAACTGGGACAGTCGCTGTGCATGACAGAGAGCATAGCTGAACCGCCTGAAGTGCTTCCTCCCACTGCTCCTCCTCAAACATGCCCACATCCCTCTCCCAACTATCCATCGCTCCATTTGGGCAGCTTTTCAAGTATATCTTTAACAGCATTGCGTATGATCTAGATATAAACCCCTTGAATTGGGAGGTCTCTGCCATGTAGTGGAAGATGGGCGCCGGGGATTGTATCCATTCAGTTCTGCCTGATTGTGCCTTGATCGCATGCCTCAATTGTAGATAGTTAAAATGCATGGACTGAGGCAGTCCAAATTTTCCCTTCAGTTCCTGAAAGGAAGCCAGTTTGCCATTTGTAAATATGTGTATCAAGTGTGTGACCCCATGTAATTTCCACCTTGCGGCGCAAGGTAGCAAACGTAGTTCTTCATAGTGATCATTGTCCCATATGGGGCTGTAGCCAGTGAAGCCATTTATCTCCTGTAATTGTCTAACCTTGTTCCATATCTTCTGCATTAATGCATAAGTAGGGAAAAATTTATTGGACTTAGCAAAGGACAGGGCCTCGAGTCCCGTGGCTACGCTATGTGTACAGCACAAGAGGGCTGTAGTCGGGTCCTCTATCTTCCCCTCCTCTGTATATTTACTGGGTATGGAGCGAGCTATATGTTGGAGTTGAGCTGCCAAATAATAGAGCCATAGATTGGGTAGTGCCAGCCCTCCCTCTTCCTTAGGCTTCTGGAGCTGTTCCAGTCTATTCCTTGGCGGCTTTTGAAGAAAGGAGCAAAATAGGAAGTTGATAATACGGAACAGTTTAAGCGGGATCACCACAGGGGTGTTGTGCAATATGTACAATAGTTGTGGCATGAAGATCATTTTAGTTAGATTTACCCTACCCACTAGTGACATCATTAGTTTGGACCAGATTTTAGTTTTTTCCCTTATACGGTCAGAGGGGTAAGATTAAGTAGTGCATAGTCGCTCGGTCTTGGGGTGACATGTATTCCCAGATATTTGAGAGATGTATTTACCGGGATGTCATGGAGTGTAGGGCCTGAGTCTGCAGGAGTGGTGTCTAGCAGCATTAGAGAGGATTTGCTCCAATTGATCACCAGGCCTGAGTGTTTCCCAAACTTCCCAATGACCAACATGGCTTCCTGTAAGGATCTTGAATAGTAGCATAGTGTCATCTGCATAGAGCATGACTTTTTCATGGAGGGGGCTATATTTAAAACCAGTTATCTGGGGGGTGGATCTAATGAGGGCCGCCAGTGGCTCGATGGCCATGGCAAAAAGGAGGGGAGATAGTGGGCATCCTTGTCGGGTACCCCTATGTAAGGCGAAAGGTGCTGACGTATGTCCCACCTCTCTGATCACCGCCTCTGGGGAGTTGTAAAATAGTTGAACCCAGGACAAGAATATAGGACCAAACCCTAATTTTTGCATTGTGGCCCACAGATACGGTCATTTGACGCAGTCGAAGGCCTTACGTGCGTCCAGGGATAACAAGGCCCTTTCCCCTATATTGTCAGCCCGGGACTGTATATTGAGGAAAAGCCTTCTTAGGTTAATGGCCGTTGACCTGTCTGGTATGAAACTGGACTGGTCCGGGTGTATGATGTCTGATATCACCTTGTTGAGCCACAGAGCCAACACCTTAGCCAGAATTTTTATATCCGACTGTAAGAGTAATATCGGTCTATAGGACCCCGAATCTAACGGGTCCTTCCCTGGTTTGAGTAAGAGAACAATATTAGCTTGTGTCATGGATACTGGCAGACTCTGATTTCTCCTGGCTATATTAAACATTTTAAGTAGGTTAGTGAGGATAACTTCCCCATATTTTTTATACACCTCATTAGGGATACCGTCATTTCCTGGGCCTTTTGATTTCGGGAGGGAGTTAACTGCCTCTCGGATTTCTTCAGTAGTGATAGGGGAGTCTAGTAGTTTGCTTTGTGTCTCTGACAGGCTGGGCAGTTCAATCCCCTGTAAATAGTCCTGTAGCTCCCCCATTGAGTAGTGTAGCTTTGACTTGTATAACGTGGAGTAGAATTCCACTAGCTCCTGCATTACAGTTGTCGGGGTGTTTACTATCCGCCCTTGCCTAGTTCGCAGTGCTCCAATAGACGGGGAGGTCTGGTGGGACTGTACAGTCCTGGCCAGTAGCCTCCCCGTCTGTTCCCCTTCTTCGTAGAATGCCAACTTTCTAAAAAAACGCTTTTGAGGTGTCTATCCGGTCTACTGCATCCTGTGCAGCTATCCAAGCTTCTCTAGCATTCTCTGCTGATGTAGCTATATACTCCGCCTCTAATTGCCTTACCAGCCAGGCCGCCCCCTCCCTCATCTCACGAGTTTTTTTTACTGCATTGACCTCAGACATAAACAGGCCCCTCAGGAAAGCTTTAAAGGCAAACCAAGTATTGTTCTGGTCTGGGTGGTTTTCATGTCTCTGCCAATACTCTGATATCTCATATGTTATTCTATCATGTGTGGTAAAGAGATTTAGCCAGAAGGCATTAAGCTTCCAGGGTGCCCTGGGTAGGTTGGTGGCAGGTTTGACACTGAGGTGGATTAGTAGTCGAGAGTGATCAGAAATGCCTCTGATTAGGTATTGTATATCAGCTATGAGGGGAATAGTTGAAGGTGTACATAGGCATAGATCAATCCTTGAGAGGGACATGTGTGTTCTGGAAAAGCACGAAAATTGTTTGTGATGTGGGTTACGGAATCAGTGTGGGTTTAGTACACGGGGAGCCACTAGGTGGAGGGGGGTGTTTATCTAATGTAGGATCTAATATCCCGTTGAAATCTCCTATCAGGATCAGAGAGACATCTGGGTTGGCCAGCTGGAATAACAGTACCCTAAAAGTTGTAGGGCTGAATGGAGGCGGAACATACACTGCGGCTAGTATACATGTCACCTGGTATATCTTGCATAGTAAAAATACATATCTGCCCTCTACATCAATTACTTTATCCAGCAAATGAAAATCAAGGGACCTGTGTATCAGAACACTCACCCCCCTTGAATAGGAGGTATGGGTGAAGTGATACGCCCAGCCCACCGAGGCAAATCCAACACACGACAGAGTCTCCGGCACCAAGTGCGTTTCCTGCAATGCACATATTGCGGGAAGGTGTTTTCTAAGAGCAGTGAATACCATGGTTCTTTTAAGGGTATCATTGATGCCTCTGATGTTCCATGAGATAATGGGAATGGCAGTCATCACAGTTCTGGGGGGGGTTGTATGAGGTATAATGTTTGCCTCCCTGGTCATACCAGGGGGAATCAAGTGGGTCTCAGGCGAGCCCTGGTATTGTAATGCATATCTTAGGGTACATAACAAGGTCAGGGGTATGTGGGGCATCCTCATATTGTGGTTGCAGTACCTTTCAGGGAGACCAAGTAGACTGGAATCATAGCTATCCAGAGTCATGCAAAGAGAACAAGCCGTGGTACAATGGTATTCGTGAGGCCAGTGTTGCATTCTCTAAGGAATGACCTCCAACTGTTTGAGAGTGAGCTGAGTGTTTTGTAATCTCCCCATGCGGTAATCCATCCTTGGAAGAAACGTATACACCAAAAAAGAGAAAAACCATAACCTTGGGCAGCCGCGTAGGCCTCCGCATGAACAAGCGGGTGGCAAACAACAAGCAGTTATAGAAAGTTTTATCTATACAATTGCCTGATCGCATATAGGTATTTAGCTCTCAGTTCCATCAGGAGAAACGTTTCCCAGCAGTCAGCCCGGTGCATATGAAGAGAAAGTCTCTCCCGCTTTGTAATACATGTTAAAGATCCTTTGCGCATGAGCAGCCGATTGGTCAGTCCTCTCCTGCTGCTGGTCTCCCTCCTTGGCGAAACAAGTGTTCGTTCACATCCAGCCACTCGGACGCATCCGCGGTGGACTCAAAAAAGTGGGCCTGACCCCTTGCTAGTATCCGGAGTTTGGCTGGGTACAGTATGGCATAGTTAGCCTGGAGGCGTTGGAGTATTTTTTTAACTTCCCCGAACTTCGCTCGGCGTCGCTGTACTTCTGCCAAGAAATCCGGGTAGAATGAAATGTTGGCGCCATTGTATTTGCTATTGTGACGTGCCCTGGCCAGGCGTAGGATGATCTCTTTATCCTTGTAGTTAAGTAGTTTGGCCAGCAGGGTGCGGGGTGGGTGACCCGGTGGAAAGGGTCTGGGAGGAACCCTGTGTGCTCTCTCGACGGAGAAGAAGGGAGTGAAGGCCTCCTTGCCAAATATCTCGACTAGCCATTGTTCTGCAAAGTCAGTGGGGTCTCTGCCCTCGGTCTTTTCCGGAAGACCGACGATGCGGACATTGTTCCGTCTGAGTCGGTTCTCGATGTCCCCGCTTCTCATGTCGTTTGCCCTCGCGGCTCTGGTGGTGGCTAGTGTGTCTCTGATAAGGGGGGCTATCTTGTCCTCTATATCACTGACTCTTCCCTCCACTGCTGTGGTACACTCTCTGGTCTTCTGGAGATCATGGCGGATCAAGCCTATCTCTTCCTTCAGGCTTCCAAAGTGCAGGGTGTTTACCGATGATGTGCACTTGTGCACCGCTTTAAGAATATCAGCTAGAGTCGGTTGAGCCATGTCCTCCTCCCCAATTTCTTCCCCCATCTCTGTACAGGGCAGTTCTGCTGTGATAGTGGAGCCTTGTGCTAGCAGTTCTTCCTCCCTCCCTGCCTGGAAGATACTAGGGGTTTTCTCTAAGTCCTCATCCGAGGACTGCTCCGCCACTTGGTTCAGTTTTTTTGTATAATACACCATGTCCCTAGGTGCATCTTTCCCCTGTGCTTTGAGGGTTTCGGGTTGCGGTTTACCAGTGTCCTTCTGCCTATCAGCTCGTATACACTGGGATGCCGCGGTGCCATTTTGAGACTCCAGGTGCATGCCGTCCTCCTTTTGCTGTTTGCAGGTCAGCATGCCTCTAAACAATGCTTGTCAGGGAGCCCGAGTGTTCTGGCAGGCACGGGTGCGGGTTCTGTACCGGAGTGATACGGCTAGACGGCCGGGAAGAGGATCGTAGCAGGTTTCTTTTAGGGAGCTCCGTGAGACTTGTCCTCTCACATGCCGCTCTTGGCCAGGCCCCCATTAGTTGTACTTTAAGGACCCTCGGGTGCAAGCCATCTGGTCCCGATAACTTATTAGTGTTACGTTTTTCAAGTCTATTCCTGAGTTTATCCTCAGTTAGCCATGAGGGTGCTTTCCTGTGACGTGTCGTGAGGACCAACATTGTAGTTTTGGATAATTGAGCCCCCCGTTTCCTTTGTGAATACTGAGGAGAAAAATACGTTTAACACCTTTGCCATTTCTCCATCCTTTGTAACCAGATTACCATTATCATTCTTTATGGGGCCAATATGATCTGACCTCCTTCTCTTACTGTTTATATACTTAAAGACTTTCTTGGGATTCTTTCTACTCTCCTCAGCTATGTGTCTTTCATGTTCTACCTTAGCTGCCCTGATTGCACCCTTACATTCCTTATTGCGTATCTTATAAAGATGGAATGCTGACAGAGACCCCTAAGCCTTGTATTTTTTGAAGGCCTTCTCCTTTGCTTTTATGTGTGCTTTTACGTTGGAGTTAAGCCACCCTAGTTTTTTATTAGCTCTTTCAAATTTATTTCCCGTTGGAATACACCTTTGTTTAGTGTGTTCTTGAAGCACTCTCATTTTTTCTCCGCGTTCATTATTCCTAGAATTTTATCCCAACTAACATCTATCAGTAAGGAGCGTATTTTATGGAAGTTGGCTCTCTTTAAATTCAGTGTCTTTGTATTCCCCTTATGTTTCCTATTTGTGTAATTCATATTGAAACTAATTGACCTGTGATTGCTATTTCCAAGATTATCCCTTACTTCCACATGTGTGATCAGGTCTGTGTTGTTAGTAATCCGAAGGTCTAATAATGCTTTTTTTCTTGTTGGAGCATTTACCATCTGACCCATAAAATTGTCCTGCAGGACATTTAGGAAATGACGAGCCTTAGCTGAGTGTGCAGTACCTTCTGCCCAATCTATATCTGGATAATTCAAATCCCCCATTAATGACACTTCCCATCCTTGCCGCTATTCCAAATTGCGATAGGAGGTCCGCC
Organism: Glandirana rugosa; assembly: GCA_018402905.1. NCBI lineage: Eukaryota > Metazoa > Chordata > Amphibia > Anura > Ranidae > Glandirana > Glandirana rugosa. The sequence continues at coordinate 655,290 of BLSH010274888.1, forward strand.
TCCCCCTCCTCCCTCTGGTTAGAGGACCTATAAAATATTCCCAGTATTACTTTCCTCCTTGTATCTTCCCTTTGCAGCTCTACCCATAAGGCTTCAACTTCCTCCCTAGATCCACTATTAATGTTATCCCTCACGTTTACTTGTACGTCATTTTTTATATACAGGCATACCCCTCCCCCTTTTTTGCCCTCCCTACCCCTGCAATATAGGGAAACGATTAGTGAATAACTGTCTTCCCATGTATAAAGACACCTACGCAAACTGGGGATGCCCCCTGAAATACAACAAGGTGTGGTGATCATGGCTGGCGGAACCCTCCAGAGCTTGAGGTACATATCGCTTTGACTGATACCTAGCACATATGAAGAATTAAGTGGTATAGTTGGGGCCTAACTGCATAGACTTACTAGAAACAACTAGAAGGGCATTGTAACTCATTAATAGGAGTAGCATCTTAGACATAGAGATTTGTGGCCGTATTTGTCATATTCCTCTCCTGAGACACTTATGCTTTTTGGGGCTGCGTCCTCACAATGATTACAGATTTGTACTGTTCATTTCTTTTTTGTTTGTTGTATGTACCTTTTACATATGCAATAAAAAGAGTTATCAAAAAAAAACAAAAAACAAAAACAAAGATGACATGATGCCAACAGAGTGTGAAGAGCTGTGACCAGTAATCCAAAGGTCTTCTATCTACCCCATCCCACACATGGCCTTCTTTTTATTCACAAACTTGGTCTATGGTTTATTTAATCCATGTCTTGCAGCTACAGAATGGAGATTGAATATAGTACTGAATTCTGGGAGAATTCAGTGCTCACTTTACTAAACTGCATAATACACTACAAATTAATAGGAGATGAACGGCGCTATGAAAAAAATATACAACAATAAATAAAAAGTGAGAAAAAAATAAGTAAAAACATAAATCATATATACAGTACACTCAAAATATACACGAGCGCCAAAATCCTTTTCAAATAAGCCCCAAAAGCATAATCAACATTTGTTGAATCTAAATATGAGGCAAAACACCTCGTGCCCCCCGTCCCCTTTAAATAGAAAGTAACATTGCCAGTAGTGCAATATTGGTAAACATTTATTTGAACCTTAAAGTCACATAAACCCACTTACCTTTAAATAGTGCTCATAGCACTCAGTAAACTACATACATCAAATCATAAAATTTCTGCACAGACTACCGGTCACATCCTAGCTGTTCGGACCGCTAGTGGTAGCGAACATGATGATGTAGTTAGGCTATTCCCACCCTGTTTCATTGTAAAGCTATCACCTACATCACAATTGTATTCAGTAGAACACCCTCTTTTTGTCTAATTAATACATGTACTCATTGATTTATAGCAGTGGTTCTTTAACTCAGTCCTCAAGTTCCCCCAATAGGTCATATTTTTAGGTGTCGTTCTTCTTGCACAAGTGTTTGAAATCAAAATCAATGACTTACCATTAATCTTATGTAAGGTAAATTCCCAAAACATGACCTGTTGGGGGTACTTGAGGACTGCGGTTGGGAACCATTGATCTGTAGGAAACACCACTTTTACTGGTCATTTGGAGGCAAACAGGTTTGTTTGCCCATTGCCCATTGGTTCCTCCAGAAGTTGCTAGGGGTTCCTTAAGCAATGAGCAATTTCTGCCCCTCAGTTAAGTCCCCACTAACACTATTGATCTTTATACCTATTTACAAGGGGGTAATTCTTCCCAATGACCACAAGTGTAAAGCCTGGTACACACCTGAATATCGGGCGGTTCAACAAAAACAGGCCGACATTTGGCCTGTTTGTACAAAAGCCTGGCTGGCTTCTGGTTGGGCAGTTAGAACACAATAGCTCAGCAGGAAGATCACATTGCATAGTTAGTACAGTGAGTTCCTCTCCAGTTCCCCAGTTTTTTTTCGTTGGGCTGAATGAGAAAAAGCTCACAGTGTGTACTAGGCATAAGGATCATTCTTCCCACTGACCATCACACTAATGTATCATGAGTTCAGAATACAGCAAATGTTAGCAGGGGTTCCCTGAGACCAGAAAGGTATTTCAAGGGTTTCTCTGTGTTTAAAAGTTTGAAGATGGCTGCTCTAGACAGTGGTGATGCAAAGGAGCCTAATGCTCTATACTAGGTGTTTTGGAAGGAGGCCAAGTTTATTATACAAGTCTCAAGACTATTATCAATAACCTGCTGTAGCAATACAAGATAGTTCAGATTTTGGATCAACTTGCTTAACTCTGCCAACTGGTACTCACAAAAATGCAAAACATTTCCAACGTTTTAATCAAACTGTATCTAGACCGCATATAATTTTTTGAGTTTTACTTAAAACAGAAATGATTACGAATAAACAGCCAATATCAACCCACAAACACTCCCAGCCCTTCTGTAATCATCATAGATACTAAAATTATTATTATTTTTTTTCGTTTCACTTGAAATCATTCCAGATGACTGTAATACAAAGGACCCTTACACACATGCCAGCTGATAGAGAAACATTGCATAAGTACCCACTGGCCTTGCAGCATTTACGTGCATGAATCATGCAATATTAAAATGCTGATGTTGCAAATTATTTAAAAAATAACTCACTGAAAACTTAGATGACTTATAAAACTGATTGTACTTAGCTTTTTCAAGATCAGTTTATGGCATGGATTACGTATATTAAGGCTATTTGACCAAATACAGACAACATATGCAGTAAAGTTATTTGTTAGTTATTCTTCGGAAGTGAAGTAGCAACACATCATCTCTATGTTCTGTATACAAATGGAGGCAAAGTCATGTTTCTGTTGTCACCTTGATATGTAATTAGGTTGATGAAAACTCAGTTGAATTAAATGGATATCTGCTGTGGAGTGGTTGTCCTGGTTACAAGCGGTGGACAAAGTCAACAAGGGGGCCCTGTGCAGAATGATATTTAGTATATAAATAGTGAAAGTAGGCGCTACCTTAACCACACACAATTCATATACAAACCATATACAAATGTATAACATAAAAATATAAAAGTCTGAACAATTGATAGTTGATTGCTAAACACGGCATTTTCAAAGTGCTAAGTGCCCAAATCTTCTTTTAAAGTGCTCCACTCCACTGCGTGCATATACACTCCGCACTCATCAGAACACTTTGGCCAACATCAGGCTATACAAAACCCAGATCCAAAACATGGGGGATTGCAACAGAATCTTCTCCTAAGTGCTCTCAAGCACCAGGGTTAAGTGATCCAAAAAAACAGCAGGAGGGGACATATATAGTGTAGTACATTTATTGAGCATCATAGATGCGTGCAGCCTATTGCATTAGGGTGTGCACCCCAAAGCTCAAACACACACTACCAATCACTCATGATGTTCATTCAGAAAGGGAAGGGGCCAGTAAGTTACATATTTACCGACCCCTTCCCCCACTCATCTTAAAACATCCCTGTAGCAACAGCCGGCAGGAGAGGAGAGGAGGGAAGGCGGAAGCACTACGGGGGAAGGGGGAGTCAAGGCAGTAGGGGGAAACTGTGCTGCACAGGGTGATCAGGGTGTGCCTGGGCACACCTGGCACACCCTATGCGCAAACCTATGTTGAGCATGAGAAAAATAATAAAAACTGTGTGCACTCATGCATAAAAGTAAACCAGCACCGACACACACAGCTTTAATCTTTGTAGGGAGAAGTCCCACACCACCGCTCACGATCCCAGAGCCGGCATGCATTCCATGGACCCAGAAATGACACAGGGAACAGACCCAGAAGTGGCGGCAACAGCTCAAACCTCAATGCATTTTGCGCCATCAGGAACTTCAGGTTAGGTGTACTGACACATCTATCTAATGTACTGTCCTTAAACCTTGAAAAATTCAATAAACACATTGAAACAAAAAAAAATGCTTGTTTCTTAATACAAGTCTACAGGAATGAAAATTGGCTTCATTCAGGTCAATTGCAGGTCAGAAGGAGATTTTAGGGACAGCTTGGTGAAAAGAAAATCAAGACACTCATACAATACAAAGGTTTATAATGTTAACTTATAACTAAAAAAATCAATAAAAGTATTTACACAAAAATTAGATCACTACAGTTATAACTGATGGAAAACACACATAGAAAAGCCCAGTCAATATTGGAATCCTTAACATTTGCAATTTTGTAACTTAACTTGCTGTAGTCATCAAACCTAGTACAGTGAAAGATCAGTCATTACCACACTATTGCATGGCTAGATACAGCTCCATCTCTATTAGGACAGGCTGCAGGCAACTGGTCTTTATCGCAGGACACAGGTCTTTATCTCAGAAAGCCTTTCATATAGCTCTCCCAAGTAGGAATCGGCTGTCGAAAGTACTATACTAACGATCACATAATCCGTCGATCATTTGTCTTCCAAGCCTTTATTTGTTGAGTTTTCAACATTTTGTCATCTTTCATCCTTACTATCGTGCATATGCACTAACCCTTCAGATTTTAGAGTACATTTTTTAAAACTTTAAAGCTGAACTCTAGCATCATTATTTTTTTCAGAAATTATCCCCCTATCCCCTCATGTATGAAGACATTTTTTTTCAAATGATAATCACCCATTGCCACTTGTGTCCTCCTCCGTGGTCATATTGGATACTTACATATACTGAAAATATTGATTTTTGACACTCTGGCCAGCTGGGCTCTAAAAAAATTCAGAAGGAGGTCAGTAATAAAGAACATGTTTTACCAGGTTAACATGAAACTAAATCTGTGCATTTCCCATGCAGGGGCTCAACCTAATAGTGACCCTACCACCTACATACACTTACCTTTTTTTTTACACTCTTCCCCCACTGAAGGTGACTGCCATTGTATAGAGGCATCTCTTCACTGACCACTAATGTAAGGGAAGGAGGGGGGACATATTTTCCTTAATACAGGTTTTCACTACTACAACTGTAACTTCAGACAGCAATAAGAAACTCTGAGATCATTTTTTAATTTTATTTATATTTTAAGTGAGAACGCATTTAACAATGTCAGGGGTCACAACATTTGGCCGACGAAAGAATTGAAAAATGACAATATACAGTTCTTAAAACAAATGGTTTAAAAGTAAACTAGTAGAACAGGGCCTAGAAAGGAGTCACAGTGAACACCAGGATCGACAGCTGTTGGTTAAAAATTGATAGGTGGAGATGGAAAGGGAGATGTCCTAACTACCAGGTTTTGATTGATATTTCCAATCAGGTGGAGGATACAGAATCAATTGGAAGGTCATTATTTAGCAATGTGGTTTAAAACCACTGGATATATTGGAAACACTTCATTAAAGACTGTTGCGTACCAACAGGCAGGGTTTGGAGAAAGGATTCCCAAAGGTAAAAACACATTTTTGACCCATGATTCTTGCTTAAGGAGGCAGTCCACGTGCAAAACATAAGATAGTTCAGCTATAAACAAAGAAATAGTGGGCGGTTCCACTTATGGAGAATGGTTTTCTTTGCTGCAAGGGATATAATAGTGTGGAGTTGTTTGCAGCCTCTTGAGATCCTTATACCTGGGTTGTCAATTAGGCCAAAAAGTGCCCATCCAGGGATCAGAGGTAGGTAGTTTACTAAAGGAATGGTGGTATAAGGCACCACTAAGTGCCAAAAACGTTTAACCCTGGGGCACGACTAGAAAGCATAGAGCAAATCTGCGTCTGAGTGACCACACGTTGGGCCGCAAGATGAGAAGCTTAGGCTCATAAGGGGAGAGTGATGTGGAGATATGCAAGAATGGTGGAAGAGCCTAAGCTCATTTTGCAGTACACTGTAGCTCTGATCATGCCCCAAGACAAACGCAATGTTTTTAGAAGAGTGTTAGTAGATAGGTGGGGGAAACCCAGTTAGACCAGTTGTTGTGGCAGTATCATCCAGTGATAGCCTGAGAAAATTATATAGGGTAGACACAGCTTGTATACTTGGATTAGGATATCCTAAGAGCGTATCCCAGTCTCTTAGAGATTTTTATAATGTAGAATGTTGCTTTTAGAAAGAGAAATGGATTGTTGGATAAGTAGGAGGATTTCTCTAGTGCTACATTGAACTCTGAGATCATTTAAATTCTGCAACATACTGTACACACAGGGAACTTTTTCAAGTTTTATTCTGCATTACGAATTGGGTATCTTCCTTTTTCAAGGCCTCAGGATAAACACATTTTCTATCTGGGTCACTCTAACCTTTTAGAGAGAAAGTGGTTACTCCCCAAATATTTTGTATATCAGCCGTCTGCCGTTTTCACAATCGCCATTTGTCCACACACGCTTGAAGATCTACAGCAGAGGTTGGGTCAAATAAATCCATCATTAACTCAATGGGGACCAAACTGCACATAATAGCATAAAACAACTTAACCTATATAGAAGAAAAACCCATGTTTCATGCCAGCCTCCTACCAAGCATAAACAGGAAACCACTTGGGAAGTAAGCAAGGGAGGGGAAATTTCTTTTTAATAGAAACAGAAATATAAATGATAAACATATGAGTGAAACACGTTTATAAGGTCAGATGTAATCCTTTGAAAATTTCCCTGTAACAGAAACTGATTTGCAGATCACACTTGGAGCCAAAAGGCTTGCCAGCTGGACAGGGCTGGTGTAACATAAGGTGACTGCCTTGCATCAGATCAGAATGTCTGTTCTTTGGAATTGGGCAGCACTCCAGTACCTGCCAGACACAATTAATATTATATATAGAGGCGTACCCTTCGATATGACCAAATTGATTTAAACACACTTTCAGTTCTGATAACCCTAAACTGAACTGAAGTAAATTAGTACAGCTACAGCCAAAGCAAACTACAAATGGTCAGAGAAATTGTGCAGTGAACAGGATACAGAGCTGCATAGAAGCCTCTGATAACCAATCATCAAAGGGGTAACTCAGACATGAAGAAGCAAAGCACTAAAGCTCTAGCAAGATGGCGGCTTCCACACAGAGACAGTGCAGAACAATGAAAGGAGCATACGGGTAATCCTGCAGAACAGTCCTTTCTCCTGTGCTTGCCTTTTTATTGGCACAGATTCACAGATATATTGGTACAGGTCTTAACAGCAGTCTTCCTTTGGATCAACTCACTGCAAGTCAGAAGCACATTAGATTTTTGACAGCTCAACAAATATTTTTCTGTACTTACAGTATTATTAAAGTGGTTGTTAACCCACCATTAACACTCACTGCCAGCCCTTCCACTTTATTAATGCAAAGCACACTGTAAATAATTTATAAAAACGAGCTTTATAAATATTTCTTTTGAGCTGTCTTCAGGCCGGTCCTGTGACTTGCTTCTCAGCTCCGATGGATGGATACTGCAGGAGGGGCCGGGATCTCTCTCTGACATCAGTCGAGGAGATCACATGGCCACTCAATCTCTCCTGCAGATGCCTTGTCTAGGAGCTGAGAATCGTCCGTGAGTCACATGACCAACCTGAAGACAGCTCAAAAGAACTATTTACACTGGAACCGGATTTCAGGTTGGTGCTCAGCGGTGCTTCCCCTCCTATTTTTCCTCTTCTTTCCACTCCTTTCTCCTCTATCGCTCTGTTTTCTATGCAATACACATTTATGGAAGATGTAGCTTTGGTATGACAATGTTTGGCTAGACGATGTGGTCCCCGGCCTTGGATAGGGATGCGACTCTGGCGACATTGCTTAGCCAAAGGTATTGCTCCCCTATCCAGTGGATGGGGGAGAAAGGGACGGTGGGTGGGGGTGGCCCTAGGCCTGAGATCCTCCATGGGTTTGGTCCCGATTGGAGGGGGTAGATGGAGGTACCGTGTGCCCCCCCTCTCCGCCGGGGCCTCTCGGGCTGGGGCCATGTTCACCTGGAGATGTCCTGTGGAGAACAGCGGCAAAGAAAGGCAGGAATAGCTGCAAACGAACATGTCAGCCGTTGCATCCCCCCAGGCCGTCATAATGGGCCTTATGGGGAAGGTTGTGGCCCCATGGGCTACTGCCTACCTAACCGCTCCTTCTGCAAAGGGATTGTATTTCTCACATAACATGCCATGCTACCAAGTTGGTATTATTGTTGTTTGTCTATTTGTCCTTTTATACTGTGATCTAAATAAAGATTATATAAAAAAAAACTATTTACAACGCTCGTTTTTTTTAAAAAAAATGTACACAGTATGCTCTGCATTAATAAAGTGGAGGGGCTGGCAGTGTACATTAATAATATTAATAATAGTGGCGGCAGTGGGGGATCAGGGAGACACACGCAGAAAGGAGCTGACAGGCTGGGAGCAGGGAATGAGGGAGAGATGAGAGCAGGGCTGCTGACGTCACAGACAATGGTGGCCAGGGCTCAGAAACCCTGGCTTCCTTGTCTATGCAGAGAGGAGGATACAGGAAGTGTCAGGTTCAGGTTTTTGTTTTTTTTAACAGTTTACAGAGGGGCAGATTACACAGCACAAGCGCTGTGCTGTTTAATCTGCTTTAAGGGACCAGGATCTCTCTATTTTTTTTTTGGGTTAACAAACACTTTAACCACTTGCCACACAGGCCAATTCTGACATTTCTCTCCAACATGTCAAAATAATTTTTTTTGCTAGAAAATTACATAGAAACCCAAACATTATATATTTTAAGCAGAGGCCCTATATTATAAAATGGTAGGTGTTGCAATTTTTTTTATGTCACACAATATTTGCAGGGCAGGTTTTTTTAAATGTGATGTGTGTGAACAGTTTTAGTTTTGTGTGTTCAAACAGCGCTTGCAATCTGTAGTGATCCCCCTATTTCATACTTATGATTGATAAACAATTTCACATGAATACAGTAAATAAATGCAAAGAACAGTAGGGGTCATATAAACATGATACAGATAATCCCAAATGAAATACAAATAAAGTGCTGTGCTCAGTGCAAAACAGTTTTTGTTTTTTTTGATGTGCAGTCCGTAATATAAAATATGTGAGCAAATATACTGGGGATGACAAGAAACGTAAATAAATGACATAAGTACACTTTAACAAATAGTTAGTATTCATACTTTATCCCCCTAGTGATGTCTAACGTTCGCGACAAACTTGTGTGTTTTGATTTTGACAAGTGTGTGTAGTGTAAATTTTTTTGGACGGGACGTTTATAACACACTGTATTTTTTTTAACGTTGTGGATGGTAAAATATTATATCCCGGAGACGAATTTTATATATTACAAACCCAAAGATACATTAAAAGATCGTTTTTTTTAATAAAACTGTACAACCTCTCTT
>BLSH010274888.1:677031-710649 GCA_018402905.1 Glandirana rugosa
TTTTTTTTTTTTTTTTTTTTTTTTTTTTCTTCAACACATTTGATGGGAACAATCCCCTTGCTCTGAATTTAGTCTTTAACCACTTGACCTCCAGAAGATTTACCCCCCTTCATTACCAGGCCATTTTTTGCAATACTGCACTGTGTTACCTTAATTGACAATTGCACAGTCCTGCAAACACTGTACCCCAAAAAAAATTATGTAATTCCCCCCTCCCCACAAAAAAGGGATTTTATTAAAACTTACCGTAAAATCCTTTTCTCCGAGTTCACTGACAGACGCAGCTCATCATGACGTGTGGGTTTATGCTTGTCCCACCAGGAGTTAACTATGCAGGGAAAAGAAACAGCTGGCCCCTCCTATGGGGGGCCGTCCTCCCTTCCCACAAACCCCCTGATAGCATAGCTCTTCAGTTTGTACACAAGCCGTACAAGAACAGAGCACAGAGGGATGGGTGCTGCGTCTGTCAGTGAACTCGGAGAAAAGGATTTTACGGTAAATTTTAATAAAATCCCTTTTTCTCCTATCGTTCACTGACAGACGCAGCTCATCATGACGTGTGGGGACGTCCCCAAGCTGTGTCAAAAAGAGGGGTGGGTAAACGCTAACAACAGTACCCAACTGAACCTCTAAGGAGGCGCCAGACGCGCCTACACTGCCGCCTGCAAAACTTTGCGACCAAAAGCAGCATCCGAAGATGCAAACACATCAACTTTATAAAATTTGGTGAAAGTGTGAACCGAGGCCCAAGTGGCTGCCTTGCACACCTGTGACACCGAGGCCTGGTGTCTGAAAGCCCAGGAAGTGCTAACAGCCCGGGTAGAATGAGCCGTGACCGGAAAAGGGGGAACCTTGCCCCGAACAGAATACGCATGAGTCACGGTCTGTCTGATCCAACGAGAAATCGTAGCCGACGAGGCAGCCAACCCTTTGCGCTGACCCTCTGAAAGCACAAACAAGGCATCAGCTTTACGAAAAGAAGCTGTAGCAGCCAAGTACACTCGTAAGGCCCTCACTACGTCCAAAGTATGCAACACAATCTCTTTTGGGTGCAATGGACGAGGGCACAATGAAGGAAGAACAATATCTTCATTAATGTGAAAGGGTGAAACCACCTTCGGAAGGAATGAAGGAGATGGTCGCAAGACTCCCTTCTCCCTATGTAGGACCAGGTAGGGAGACTTGCACGATAGTGCTGCTAATTCAGACACCCGTCTGGCGGAAGTGATGGCAACTAAAAAGGCCACCTTCTGCGACAGCAGTTGTAAGGAAATCTCCCTGATATTCTCATATGGTGGATTCTGAAGTACAGAAAGCACCAAATTCAGATCCCACTGAGCCATCGGAGCCTTCACCCGAGGCGCCACATGTTACACACCTTGTACAAAGGTACGAATCAACGAGTGCGAAGCCAAAGGTCTCTGAAAAAGAATCACCAGAGCCGATATCTGGCCCTTGAGTGTGCTGAAAGCCAGTTTTTTTGTTCAGGCCTTGCTGCAAAAAAGTCAGGACCCTGGACACAACATAAGAGCTAGGGTTATGACCCTTCGCCTCGCACCAAGCTATATAAGCCTTCCAGGTGCGGTGGTAAATCTTGGGATAAGTACACTTGCGAGCCTTCAACAATGTAGGGATCACTGAGTCAGCGACTCCCCTGTCTCTTACCACCTGGGACTCAATAGCCAAGCTGTCAAAGCCAGCGAGGGTAAAGCAGGGTGCAAGATGGGCCCGAGACAGAAGGTTGTCTCGCAGCGGGAACCCCCAAGGGGCATCTGCCACCATGTGCACCACGTCGGCGTACTAAGTGCGCCGATGCCAATCTGGAGCCACCAGGATTATTGGTATCCCCTCCGCCACTATCCTGCGTATCAATCGCGGAAGCAGTTTTATCGGAGGGAAAGCGTACAGAAGGCGATAATGGCCCCAGGGGGCCACCAGAGCGTCCGTAGCCACTGCCAACGGATCCTTCGTTCTGTACACAAAGGTCTCCACCTTGTGATTGAATCGAGATGCCATGAGATGCACGTCCAGCGTCCCCCATCTGTGGCAAATCTGATTGAACACCTCCGGGTGGAGAGACCACTCTCCCTGCTCCAGCGTCTGGCGACTGAGAAAGTCCACCTGCCAGTTCTCCACACCTGGAATGTAAATGGCGGAGATTGCCGGAACGTGACGTTCCGCCCAATGTAGTATCAGAGCTGCCTCCGCCGCAGCTGCTGGACTCCTTGTGCCGCCCTGATGGTTCACATACACCACTGCTGTGGCATTGTCCGATTGAATTTGAATCGGACGACCCTGCAATCTCACTGTCCAGTGAAAAAGGCACAATCTGATTGCTCTCAGCTCCAGTACATTGATGGGAGGCGAGCCTCCTGTGCGGACCAATGGCCCTGGGCTGACAGCTGCCCCAGGATCCCTCCCCAGCCTGAAAGACTGGCATCCGTGATGATGATCACCCACTGAAGGGGCAGGAACGACTTCCCCTGAGTCATGGCCGAGTCCCGAAGCCACCAAGTCAGATACGCTCTGGTCTGGGAGCTCAGACGGATCAGAAGGTCCAAGGACCGAGGGGACCTGTCCCACCGAGCCAGAATTGCTCACTGAAGGAGACGAGTGTGACTCTGGGCGAATGGGATCGCCTCGAACGAGTCCCAGAGCCCCAGCACCCGCATACAGAACCGTAATGAAGACCGACGGTGCAACAGGAGAGTTCGCACTGCCGACTGCAGAGACAGCAACTTGGCTGGAGGGAGGAGCACCTTCGCCTGTTCTGTGTCCAGAATTAGACCCAGATACTCCAGGTGACGGGATGGAGAGACTGACGACTTCTGCAGGTTGAGTAAAAAGCCGAAGTCCTGCAGCGATGTCATTGTTATTCTCACATTCTCCTCCAGAGCCGAGGCGGACTCCGCTTGCAGGAGCAGGTGGTCTAGGTAGGCTACCACCGCAATGCCTCTCTGTCGGAGCAACGCCAACACCGGGGCTAGCAGTTTTGTGAAAACTCGAGGTGCTGAGGCCAGGCCGAAGGGGAGTGCCATAAATTGAAAATGGAGGTCTCCCACCGCAAAGCGCAGGAAGCGCTGATGCCATGGACGAATGGGTATATGGAGGTACCCATCCCTGATGTCCAGGGACGCCAGAAATTCCCCCTGATAAAGGGCGGCCACGACCAAGCGGATAGATTCCATCCGGAATTTCCGCGCCCTGACATACCAGTTCAGGGCCTTCAGGTCCAGTACTGGCCGAACCACCCCCCCCTTTTTTAGGAACCACGAATAGATTCGAGTAAAAACCTCGAAACCTCTCTTCTGGAGGCACTGGCACGATCACCCCCTGGTCCGAAAGTGCTTGGACAGCCCCAAAAAAGGGCCTCCCGGCGGTCCTGCGGGAGCCCTAAGTTTGATGGGAAGAACCTGTCTGGGGGTAGAGTGTTGAACTCTATCCTGTACCCAGTGGACACGACTTCCTGGACCCAACTATCAGAAATGTGAGCCAGCCACCGGCCTGCGAACCCCGGAAGACGTTCCCCCACCCGAATCCCGGGTGGGGGCAACCCATCAGGCTAAGGAGGACTTGTCCTCCGCCTTTTCGGTTTTGTGCTGCCACTGCCATCTTCTGGCCCCTGCAGCAACCTTACCGGGGCGGGTCCCTTTACCTGCTGCACCCGGGGTGCGAAAAAAAACCTCTTCTGACCCGAGGGAGGGGGCCCCTGTCTACGGCAAAACTTACGCCTGCGGGGCTCTGGAAGGAAGGTACTCTTACCTCCCGTGAAGTCCTTAATAATCTCATCCAAACGTGGACCAAATAGACTTCCACCCTGAAAAGGGAAGTCAGCAAGAACTTTTTTGGAAGCATGCTCACCGGACCAAGAACGCAACCAAAGTATCCTTCAGAGTATGACGGCAAAAATCGTTATTCTGGATAACATCGGCAGTAAATCAACGGCCGCATCACAAAGGTACTTGAACCCTTGAAGCAAAAACTCAGCCCTCTGCGGCGCATCCATCAGGCGACCGTTTTCCAGATCCTTCTGGAGCTCTTCCATACGCTCAGACAGATGTGCCGCCATGGCGGTCGCCAGGGCTGGCCGCACGGCAGAACCTGCCACCAGGAACAGCGACTTTAAAAGTGCCTCTGTTTTTCTATCAGAGGGATCCTTAAAGGAAGGAGTCCCTTCCAGAGGAATGGTCGTCGCCTTATTAAGGCGGGCTATCGGTGGGTCCACCACAGGCGATTCCCATTTTTTCAAAAAGCTTTCCTCAAAGGGATAGCGAGCAGCGAACCGTTTTGACAGTGAAGAAGAGTGCTGCGGACGCTGCCATTCACGATAAAGAAAATGATCAAAAAAGTAATTGTAGGGGTAAGCCTTGGGGACCCTAGGGGGTCTACAGGACCCACACACATACGCAGCATACTGCAATTCGCCATCCTGACCCAGTCGCAGCTTAGTGCGAATGCCAGTGATAATGGTAGCAACCAATGCTTTTGGGCCCAGTTCCCCATCAGACAGGTCCACTGGGGTCCCTGAGACCCCTGAGACCATTTCCGGATCAGAATCCTCCCCTGATGAATAAAGAGGAGGAGGGGGGATGCTTCTTGGGGGCCTGTCGGGCGACATCCACCCGGGGGAGAAATTCATTAAAGACCGCCCGCAGCTGGTCCAAAAATGCCCCTTGCATAGATTGCGCCTCCTCAGCAGGTTCAGCAGTGTAATCTGCCATCTGGTGATACTAAAAAAGAAGATGAAGCACCCCCACACTGCCGCACACCACCTCCCCACAGTGCACCAGGGAACCCAGGAGGACAGCACCCACAGGGGAGCCCAGCTATACTTGCTGTTCCGCTGCTTGCAACCCTGGAGGATAGTCAGAAGAGCAGCGCCGCCAGATCACCACCGTTCCACAGAGAAGGGAAAACACTGCACACACGTGTAATGCAGAGGCATGCAGTCAAAATGGCCGCCGTTAAACACTAGAGGCCAAAAAACACCTTCAGGGAACGTGCAGTACCGCAAACGGCCGCTCTGAGCGCTAGAGGGAAAGCCTCATAGGCCCAATATGTCTGTGGTTACGGCAAAATGGCGGCCGATCGCCGCATGGCGGCAGAAAATGGCACGAACGGCGCTAGACGATCGGTGCAGAGTGGGGGGGGGTGGGGGTGAACAGGAGCTCCACGCGCCCCACCAGCGGCTACCCAGCAAGAAAAAAAAATAATTTTTTTTTTTTTGGTTGTCGGTCCCCCTTTCCTCCCCTAAAAAAGGGGGAAAGGCAGGAACTCTCACTCACCACTCCGACGAGCACCGTGGGTAGCCACCCGGTCGCAGACCTTCCGCCCCCTCCTGGGCGGTATGCTGCAGGCCAGAAAATCGCCCTTCCCGAATCGCATCCGGGGCTGGGCGCAAGGGGGGATCACCCCAGGCCGCCCGCATGGAACGGGCACAATGCGGCGGGTCCCCATACGGCGGGACTGGCTCGCATCGGTCGGCCAGGTCGGGGAAAGTACAGAGCCCATGGATTCTCTATGCCCCGACCGGCTTCTTGATAGCAGATCGATCTTGATAGAAGACAAAAAATTTAAATAAAAGAATGGTCACAAACAGGACCACAATTCCCCTACAGGGAAGACAGGTCAACTCCTTGCAAACTAGGCATTTAGACTGAAGAGCTATGGCTATGAGGGGGTTTATGTGGGAAGAGAGGACGGCCCCCATGGGAGGATGGCCAGCTGTTTCTTTTCCCTGCCTAGTTAACTCCTGGTGGGACAAGCATAAACCCACACGTCATGATGAGCTGCTTCTGTCAGTGAACGATAGGAGAGTTGTGCAGAAAACCATAATTGGCACCCTCCATAAGGAGGGAAAGCCTCAAAAGGTAATTGCAAAAGAAGTTGGATGTTGCCAAAGTGCTGTATCAAAGCACATTAATAGAAAGTTATGTGGAAGGGAAAAGTGTGGAAGGAAAAGGTGCACAAGCAGCAGGGAAGACCGCAGCCTGGAGAGGATTGTCAGGAAAAGGCCATTCAAAGGTGTTGGGGACTTTCACAAGGAGTGGACTGAGGCTGGAGTCAGTGCATCAAGAGCCACCACACACAGACGCATCCTGGACATGGGCTTCAAATGTCGTATTCCTCTTGTCAAGCCGCTCCTGAACAACAAACAACGTCAGAAGCGTCTTACCTGGGCTAAAGAAAAACAGACCTGGTCTGTAACTCAGTGGTCCAAAGTCCTCTTTTCTGATAAGAGCAAATTTTGCATCTCATTTATTTGGAAACCAAGGACCCAGAGTATGGAGGAAAAATGGAGAGCCACACACTGCAAGATGCTTGAAGTCCAGTGTGAAGGTTCCACAGTCTGTGTTGATTTGGGGAGCCATGTCATCTGCTGGTGTTGGTCCACCGTGCTTCATTAAGTCCAGGGTCAACGCAGCCGTCTACCAGGAGATTTTGGAGCACTTCATGCTTCCTTCCGCAGACGAGCTCTATGGGGATGCTAACTTCATTTTCCAGCGGGACTTGGCTGCCTGCCCACACTGCCAAAAGCACCAAAACCTGGTTCAATGACTGTGGGATTACTGTGCTTGATTGGCCAGCAAACTCGCCTGACCTGAACCCCATAGAGAATCTTTCACATATTGATCGCCTCCTGCTTAGTACTAACAACAAACTGGAAAACCACTTTAGCTCCAAGCATAACTGAAGTAATTTATCGAGTTAAAGTGTTTGTTAAGTCAAATTGATAAATTACTGGCAGCCCCTCTATTATAGGGAGGCATACCATATTGTGTAAGTCATTTCTAAAAACGAGGATTGTAAATACCTTTTTAGGGTGATCTTCAGGTCGGTCCATGCAACTCGCGGCCGCTGTATACCTCCGATATTGCAGGAGGGGCCGAGATCTCCCTCTCACGTCAGCCGGGGAGGAAACGTGGCCGCTCAGCCCCTCCCGCAGAAGCCCTGTATCAGAGGTGTAAAGCGGCCACGAGTCACGTGACCGGCCTGAAGGTAAATTTACAAGCCTCATTTTTGGAAAAAACCTAGTGTGGTATGTCTGCCTATAACAGAGGTGCTGGCAGAAACATAGACACAGAGCTGACAGGCAGGGAGGAGAGGGTGAGAGGAGAGCAGAGAGGACAGCTGCAGATGACAGAGGGACGTATGCTAACCACGATGGTCAGGGCTCAGCAGCCCTGATTTTCATGTTCAGGGCAGATAGGGACACAGGAAATGGAGGGATCAGGGAGGTTTTTTTTACAGTTTAGAGGGGGGCAGATTACATAGCACAAGCACTGTGCTGTTTACTCTGCTTTAAGGGAACAGGATCTGATTTTTTTTGTTTTTTGGGGGTTAACAAACATTTTAGTAACAAGTAATAACTAAAGGCAAAACTATTTACTTCAGTATTGGATAGAGTGGAGAGTGATTACAATCCCTGTCAGTTTTTATCGCTGTCTGTATTACTGTTAGGGAGATTCACCCTCTCTATTTGTCCTGTTTACCATTATCATTGAAAGTGAAAGTAAAAGAAAATCCCACATTTGGGTTGTCCCCAAAAAAGTAACAGAGGGGAAATCTTCCAATGTGGACACTAATTGTAGTGACCTTGAGGCCCCCAAGACATTCCCTTAACTTGCAGGGATTTCCTCTCACTTCCTGTTATGCATATGGGACAGGAAGTGAAAGTAAATATCCCCAATGGGATGTAGAGGGTAAAAATAAACCTCATAGGGGTTATAACTTACTCTATCAAAAAAAAAAAAAGTGTTGCCTATAATTCTACTTTAACACCCAATACCATTATGAAAGAATTTAAGACTGCAACTCTCACACTCTAAAAACCTTTGACTTTAAAAATGGCCAGAATGGGCTCACCGGTATATTTGAAACCAAATTGTTGTGTTGTCCTTTTTTCTTCCTGATGATATCCAATCAAGGGTTGACAACATGTTCCTGGTGCATACGGTTTCCCTTTCCTTATATTTTTGCTGTTTGATTTAATTCTGTTGTTCATGCTTCTGTTGGATGTCAAGCATGCGTCAACAGCAGGCCGATCTGGGATCTTATTTACTGAAGGCTGGATTCCTCTTTAAAGAATATCTACCATTTGTATTGATGCATGTCAAGGTTGTACATTTGATTATAATCACATACAGTACAGGTCACATCTGTTTGTTGTCTAATGTTCTGTTCATTAATGTAAAGCAAATTTTTATTTTTGGTTCTGTACTGAATATCGTTTTATTTATTGTGAAAATTCAATAAAAATGTTATTGGATCTTAAAAAATATAATTTCTTCATACATTTTGGGCAATATGTATTCTGCTACGTTTTTGGAAAAAAAAAAAAAATTTGCAATACAGGCAGTCCCCGAGTTACGAACGTCCGAGTTATGAATGACTCCTACTTACGAACCGAGCCGAGCAGCGCCAGACACATCCCACAGTGCTGTATAGCATAGCCACAAGAGTCCCAAATATCACAACTGCACACTGAGGCTGGGTTCACACCTATGTGAATTGGATGCGGCTTAAACCGCATCCAATTCGCAGGACACTTGAAAACACATTGTTTTCAATGTGTCCAGTTCACATCTGTGCGGTGCATTCGCACTCCGCATTGCACAAAAACCGCACACGTTTTTTGTGCAATGCGGTGCGAATTCCCAGCACGTTGAGTCCAGTGGGAGCGCATCTAACACGGAGATGCACTCCGCACTGAACGGGGATATTTTCCCCTGCTCGCGGCTCCTCTCCCATCTCTCCCCCCGCAGCTGCTGCGCTGTGGGAACGGACAGGAGCCGCCGAACGGCGGCTCCGTCCCTTCCCGGCAGCAGAGAGGCTGGAATTCGCACCGCAATGGTGTAAATCCAGCCTCAGTGCCTGTTCGCATATGTCCAGTGTATCCAGAGTGCGGATTCAGTGTGAATTGGAAAAGAGTCCTGTCCAGTGAGGTCCGGTTCAGGTGATAAATTGCACATGTCATTCAGTTGTGAACAGGATACAATCCTGACCCGATACTGATACAATCCTGATCTGATCCTGATCAAAAACTGACCTGATACTGATACAAACCTGAAACGCTGAAAAACTACTAAACCGAGCTTCAATTCGCACAGCATATGTGTGAACCCAGCCTCAGCAGTGCCCGGAACATCCCACATCACTGCACAGGAGGTTGAAGTTACATTTACAAATGAACAGTTCCGACTTACAAACAAATTTGATTTAAGAACAAGCCTATAGTCCCCTAACCTGTTTGTAACTCGGGGACTGCCTGTAAGGGCATATTGATTGGTTTACACAAAAGTTATAGCATCTACAAACTAGGGATGCACAGATAGCGGTATTGGGGCCGATACTCGGCCTTTTCGCGAGTATCGGTACTCGTGAAAATTGACCGATATTGGAAACCGATACCGGAAAGTGATGTCGGTGGTGTGGATGTTGAGAGCAGATAAAGATTTCCGGCCCTCTATTTTGCGGTGAGTGCTGATACATGACGCATATCTCTGGCTGTGTTGCTGTCTCCTCCAGGCTGTCTGTTAATGGCGATCGGTGGGTTACACCGTGTCCCGCATGCCGATCAGTGAGTGCTGTGTTGATGTCTCCTCTCCTGTCTTTGCACTGCAGCCAGTGAGTGTTACCTGTACATATCCCACACCACAGCAAGCATGTCTCTCTGAGCTTAAATGGCGGCCAGTGTCAGTGAGTGTTACCTGTACAACATGTCCCACACCATGGTCAGCAAGCATGTCTCTCTCAGCTTAAATGGCAGCCAGGGTCAGACAGGGAGCGTTACCTGTTACATGTCCCACCCCACAGCATGTCTCTCTCTGCTTACATGGAGGCCGATGTGTAACTTACCTGTGTTCCATGTCCCACACCTCACCCACAGCACAGCATGTCTCTCTTTGCTTATTACAATACATAGAGGCCAGTGAATGTTACCAGGCTGTTTGTTGACATGCCCCACAGCCATATGTCTCTTACTTACATCATGTATCCCATTGTCCTCTGTCCAGCTGTGTATGCAATGTGCACCCTTTCCTTTACAATTAGAGAATTCATTTACTGCTGCAGCCTGCAAGTGTTTTGTTTTTTTACAATGCATTTTGTATGCCTTTTTTTTATTTGCACCTTGGGCTTTCATTTGTCCATCTAGTCGCATGGTATTGTGCAGTTTTTATTTTGCTGTCTCGACTGGGTTCTCAAGAACATTCTGTTTTTTTTTTTGTAGCGTTCTGCTTCTGTTACCAAACCCCAAGTGCACGCCAGATGGATTTCCTGTTCCCAGCTGGGTTACTTGGTTATATACCAAGATGCATGCGACGACAATCGGTGAGCTTTATTTCCAATTTTCCATCACCTTTAAAAATTGGTCAGATGTTTGTCTTACTGAGTTAGAAGTATCATGCGTGAATGTTTGAAAACCATGGCATTTCTAAAGGCTCAATTTTTTTTTCCTTTTTTTTTTTCCCTGCCCAGAGACGTATTTATTTCAGGCCTTTAATGTAAGGGATGCCAGCTAAATGTAAGCAGTTTGGAAGTATTTTAAAATTAGTGAAATCAACTCGCGCATTGCAGACTGCAAACTTTGTTCTGCAAAAATATCAAGAGGAGGATCAAAAGTTAGTTCTTATAATACCAGTAATCTCATAAAACACCTCAAAATGAAACACAAGAGTGAGCATGGAGAATTTACCATCATTAGCACTGGTACTCAGCAGCTGACACTGCAGCAAACCCTTTCAAGACAAAAAATATTCCATGGATAACCCAAGGGCTATGAAAATAGCTGAGGCAGTTACCCAGTTCATCGTTCTTGACGATCAGCCACTATCAATAGTTGGCAATGTGGGTTTTTGCCGACTTCTGAATCTTTTGGAGCCTAAGTATGAAATTTCCAGTCGCCGTTACATCACAGATGTCATCTTGCCTCAATTACACAAAACTTTGAACACATTACCAACATGCTGCAGGAGGACTTAAAGGCTATCAGTTTCACCATGGACATTTGGAGCAGTAGCATACAGTATCTCACAAAAGTGAGTACACCCCTCACATTTTTGTAAATATTTTATTATTTATTTTTTATTGTGAAGTAGCGAGTGTACAGCCTGTATAACAGTGTACATTTGCTGTCCCCTCAAAATAACTCAACACACAGCCATTAATGTCTAAACCACTGGCAATAAAAGTGAGTACACTCCTAAGTGAAAAATGTCTAAATTGGGTCTAATTAGCCATTTTCTCTCCCAAGTATCATGTGACTCATTAGTGTTACAAGGTCTCAGGTGTGAATGGGGAGCAGGTGTGTTAAATTTGGTGTTCTCGCTCTCACTCTCTCATACTGGTCACTGGAAGTTCAACATGGTACCTCATGGCAAAGAACTCTGAGGATCTGAAATTTTTTTTTGTTGCTCTACATAAAGATGGCCTAGGCTATAGATTGCCAAGACCCTGAGACTGAGCTTCAGAACAGTGGCCAAGACCATTCAGCGGTTTAATAGGACAGGTTCCACTCAGAACAGGCCTCGCCATGGTCGACGAAAGAAGTTGAGTGCACATGCTCAGCGTCTTATGCAGAGGTTGTCTTTGGGAAATAGACATATGAGTGCTGCAGAGGTTGAAGGGATGGGGGGTCAGCCTGTCAGTGCTCAGGCCATAAGCTTCACACTGCATCAAATTAGTCTACATGGCTGTCTTCCCAAAAAGAAGCCTCTTCTAAAGATGATGCAAAAGAAAGCCTGTAAACAGTTTGCTGAAGACAAGCAGACTTAGGACATGGATTACTGGAACCATGTCCTGTGGTCTGATAAATGTATTTGGTTCAGAAGGTGACAAGCGTGTGTGGTGGCAACCAGGTGAGGAGTACAAAGACAAGTGTGTCTTGCCTACAGTCAAGCATGGTGGTGGGAGTGTCATGGTCTGGGGCTGCATGAGTGTCACCGACACTGGGGAGCTACAGTACATTGAGGGAACTATGAATGCCAACATGTACTTTGACAGACTGAAACAGAACATGATCCCCCCCCCCTTCGGAGACTGGGCCGCAGGGCAGTATTCCGATGTTATAATGACGCAAAACATACTTTCAAGACAACCACTGCCTTGCTAAAGAAGCTGAGGGTAAAGGCGATGGACTGGCCAAGCATGTCTTCAGACTTAAACCCTATTGTGGGGCATCCTCAAACGGAAGGTGGAGGAGCATAAGTTCTCTAACATCCACCAGCTCCATGATGTTGTCATGGAGGACTGGAAGAGGACTCCAGTGTCAAACTGTGAAGCTCTGTTGAACTTCATGCCCATGAGGGTTAAGGCAGAGCTGGAAAATAATGGTGCCCACACAAAATATTGACACTTTTGGCCCAATTTGGACATTATTATTTAGGGGTGTACTCACTTTTGTTGCCAGCGGTTTAAACATTAAAGTGGAGTTCCACTCTTTTAATACTAAATAGTGCATACCTCTCTGATATATTTATCAACCGTATACCCCTCCCCCTTTTTTCTTTTACTATCAATGCTGGTTAATTTATACAAATGGTAACCCCCCCTGTGATACTCTCTTTCACATACAGCTTTATTTTGCTACTGCGCTTTCTGTCAAGCTGAGGCTTCAAAGTAGGAGCTTCCCAGCTCCACAGCTTGAAGGATCCAGGTCTGTGTAATATTGGGCTGCCCTGCTGCCGTCCACACTCCAGTTCCCTGCATATCCAGAGTTTTTCTAGTTTATCCACCACATAGGCCTAAATGTTCCTGCTGAGACTTTACTCTAAGACCATTTTGCTACCCGTGTGGGAAGTGGAGGATATACAGTGGCTTTGGGTGTAATCCAATACATCTGGAATACCATGTAAGCATACTGAGTAACTTGTCCATGCCATGTGTTTTTTGCAATATGAGACTACCTGTGACTGCTATATTTATGCTTACTAAATAATCTATATACTTTTCATTTCATAGAATACCTTACCCCAACAAATGCATATTTACCTCTGAAGAAGGACTTAGTTACAGTCCGAAACATGTCAGGTCTCCACCATTGACCCAGCGTTGGACCAGTTCACATGGTTGTTGGGCACCTATATATGTACATGCTCTGCGAATTAGCACATTATGCAGAATATATAATTGTAGAACCTTGTGGTTGATGATCCCTTGTATGCTTTTTATACATATCTTGTATGAAATTACTTTTTCCTTTTTTTTAAAAATGTAATAATAAAATAATAATTTTTTATCATACCAAATGTGTCCGTAAAAATCCTTAAACGAGGTATTAGGTGCCTGACAGCACCATCTTTTCTTCTGTCACATATATTGTAGGGATTGGACTCATTTGGTATTTTCTGCTCTCAAACACTCCTCACCAGACTTTTTATTTTTGCGCATTTCCCATAGGGCTTACCGCCCAATGTCTTGGTTTCCCCACCAAGAAGAGGTCTGCTTGACAGCAACAGCACAGAGTTGTCTCCTTTGTTTAGCTATGTGGTATGAATTTTAGTGTGTTGTACTATTGCACGTGATCTCAGTGTCTTTAACTATTATAATTTTCAGCATTTAAGTAAAGTTTAGGTTTTTTTTTTTCTTCTTTTCTCCTCCCTAGGGATCCCTGATCGGGGGGGGGGGGGGAGAGGTCCTGGCACTGTGGGGCCATGGCGGGCTTCCTGGGAGATGAGTGGGCAGCCTTCATGACTAAATCCCAACAAGAATTTGAAAATAATGAATCCATACAATCTCAGGTTTTCTTTCTCTTTTTTAATCTTACTCAGGTAGTGGAAAAAAAGGCATCCTTGTTTTGGCATATTAGGTCATTTGATGAGTACCAAAAAGCGACAATTAACCCTTTGGGCTTGAGAGTCCAAATTTTCCCCTCGTTTGAGGGGATTGAACTTTGATTCAAACATCAATGGGAAAAAATTCTGAAACAATGCTCCAATGACCCAATGTCCCTTTTTATAAGAGAATACAATAAAAAAAATTCTAGATCTAGACAATAAAAATGAAATGCTTAACCAAGAATTAGACAAATATAAAACATATAAAGAATATGGAGTTTTGGAAATCAAACTTAAAGCCCATATTGAAAAATTTAACAGGGAAACCCTAATCAAGAAAGATAAAAAAATTCCTAAGGGATAAAAAGGCTTTTCAGGAGAACAGGGCCTACAGATGGGATGAAGCCCCGAAACAAAGGGGACGCTATCCCCCAAATGCGGGCTCTGTTCAAACGAAAGGGGGCTTCAATATTTCCAAATATTTCACTATTCCTTTCTCTTCTCCCCAAACTGATTTTGCACAACATAGCGGACGTAGACGTCAAAAACGACGACGACGCAATAACATGTCGAACGATGGCCCGTCCGATATGGGTGAGTCTCCTTCTCCATCAGCACACGCACACTCCTATATCAACCAGGATGAAAATCCCCATGGCTCTACACATGGTAACCTAAACCAAATCACTTTATCTTCTCTCCCGCACCCCAATACAGCACGTTCAAGTGTTTTTTTTTGGAACAAATGCATGCACACGCATTAAAACAAAACAACACAAAAAATCCTGTCACAAAAAAACAACATACCCATTCAAAACCCATTGAACATCATTAATCTTTCTCAACACAAACTCACCCCTGATGAGACATCTGTCCTTATAAAAGGACTAACCTTTTGCCCCACTATCCATCTGAATAAATTTGAAGCTATCAAAGACATACACCTCTTTATTCGTAACCTTTTGGTCAAAAGTCAATACTCTAAACAAAATGAACAAGCAGACTCCAAATATACTGCACAAGAGTTAGAGGCTATTGAGACCCTTACAGAATTACTCGCAGAGAGTGAACACTCAAATCTAACACAGACAACCCCCAAAAAGATCTTTTTTAGACCAGGGGGACTCCCTTGTTCCCTCCAGGCCCGATTTGGACCCTGAGAACTCCCTAAAAAAAGGATCCACAGTATGCCCTGCGCCTAGCTCCAATCCACTTTTCTTAAATTAGTAACTAAAGAAGTTCAAGAAATACAAATAGCTGACAAAAACCCCAAAAATTTGTCGCCCAGGGAATTTAGAGCCCTTAAGACTCTTCAAAAGAACGACAAAATTGTAATCAAACCCTCAGAAAAGGGTGGAAATGTAGTCATACAAAACAATATTTTCAAATGTGCAAGAACATCCTACAAAATTCTGAATGGTATCGTCCAATTCACAAATCCACTATTGAATTGTATGAAAAAGCATTCTATTCCCTGGTGGACAAAGCCTACTATATCAGGGTGATCACTAAGACAACCTGGGAATTTATTAGAACCACGCACCCCAGAGAGGCTACCTTCTATGCACTTCCCAAGGTGCACAAAAAGCCCTTGGACCCTCCGGATAGGCCCATTGTCTCGGGAAATGGCTGTCTCACTGAAAATCTCAGCCGACTAGTGGATAGTTTCCTTCAACCACTAGTGGAGGAGTTGCCCTGCTTCACGAAGGACACTATCCACCTCCTGCAGACAATGGAGGGCCTCCGCGTCAATGAGTCCACTTTACTAGTGGCCATTGACGTGGAGGCCTTATACAGCTCCATTACCCATAACAGAGGCTTGGAGGTGATTGCAGGCATTCTCCAGAAAAGGGATCAGCTTGCAAGGGAGCTCAGGATGTTCATATTAGAGGCCCTAGAATTTATTTTGAAACACAATTATTTTTGCTTCTGTGGCTCCCACTACTTCCAGGTGCAGGGTGTTGCTATGGGCACATGGTGCGTGCCATCTTATGCAAACCTGTACCTGGGAGAGTGGGAGAGACTACTTTTTTTGAGCGAGGACGCGTCGATATACACACGCCACGCCCTTGCGTGGCGTTGGTACATTGAGGACGTCCTCCTTCTTTGGGACAGTTCTCCCTCTCTGTTGAGTGAGTTCCTCAATTTCATCAACATGCATAACTCATTTAATACGAATTTCCATTCCCATGAAATCACCTTTCTAGATCTCACCCTGAGCAGAGAAGAGAATGGCCAACTATCCAGTAGCCCTTTTAGAAAAGCAACTGCAGGCAAGGCAATCATAGAGGCCTCTAGTTTTCAACCTCCATCCCTCAAGAAGTCTATTCCTTATGGCCAGTATATTCGGGCCAGATGGAATTATTTTAGTGAAGCACTTTTTGAAAGGGAGGCAAAAATCATGAGGACCAGACTACGTGAGCGTGGCTATTCCAACTCGTGCCTTAGATGGGCATACAATAAAGCAAAATGCAGACAGGACCTCTTATTTTGACAAAAAAATAAATCCAAGAACACATCTACTAGAATCATTACTACTTTTAGCCAACAACATCAACAAATTCAAGACATTTATACTAAGTACTGGCATCTTCTAACAATGGATCCCAAGTTGGCCCCCTTTGTTACGGATTATCCCCTTGTCACCTATAGAAAGGCCTCCTCTCTGCGTGACAAATAGGTACACAGTGAATTTGAAAGGACTAAAAAGCCCAAGCCTCCAGCAGCAGGAACTTTTGCCTGCGGCAAATGTGGGTACTGTAAGTTTATGGACACCCGAAAGGAAGTTATCCTCCCCAATGGGGAGAGGTTTACAGCACAACACTTTGTAAATTGCCGCACATTAGGGGTTATACAGGGTGGGCCATTTATATGGATACACCTTAATAAAATGGGAATGGTTGGTGATATTAACTTCCTGTTTGTGGCACATTAGTATATGTGAGGGGGGAAACTTTTCAAGATGGGTGGTGACCATGGCGGCCATTTTGAAGTCAGCCATTTTGAATCCAACTTTTGTTTTTTCAATAGGAATAGGGTCATGTGACACATCAAACTTATTGGGAATTTCACAAGAAAAACAATGATGTGCTTGGTTTTAACGTAACTTTATTCTTTCATGAGTTATTTACAAGTTTCTGACCATTTATAAAATGTGTTCAATGTGCTGCCCATTGTGGTGGATTGTCAATGCAACCCTCTTCTCCCACTCTTCACACATTGATAGCAACACTGCAGGAGAAATGCTAGCACAGGCTTCCAGTATCCGTAGTTTCAGGTGCTGTAATGTCAGTATCCGTAGTTTCAAGTTATAATTTTTTCACTCACAGAATTACTCTAATTTCCATTTATTTCATATGGTTTGAGCGCTATATTATTGTTTGTATATTATTTGATTTTCAATGAGTTTTGATTGAGATATAGCTGCTTACCTACGTTTACACATTTGTTCTCACACTTGTATCACAATTTTTGTGCCTTAGCGCAATATCACTCACACAATTGCCTTGATTTAAAACACTTATATTGCTGCTCGGCACCTCAAGGATCATGGACATCTTCGACTATAGGGCCACCAAGAAGCTCAGTGTGGAGGGAGTTTTTGTAACATCTAACCCCAACACCGAGATAGGTGGACTCTTTGTAAGGTTGAAGAATCTGATGACCTCTGAGTTACACCTGCAATGGGATGTAGCCTTTCTTAACCAGTATGTGGGTGAAAGAATGGTGCCCAGGAGTTTGAGATGGGAGGTCGCACCCCATCAAGGTGAACAGGACCTTACCTCCTGGCGCAGTTTCTCAGTGATGCTGGTTTAAAACTCCTACAGTTTATGGTTGAAAGAAAGAGAGAAAGAATTACAACCATAGATGCAGAAATAAGAGAGATTAAGGAAAGACTATCACCACATAGGTGTGCAGATGAGTAAACCCTACTATCCTCTAATCTACAGACACATCTAGAGAAAGAGGACAGGGAACAGCGCACCAAGAAGCAGAAAAAGTACTCCAGAGATATAGAGGACTATAAATCTGGGTGCGTTTTCAAATGGGAGAAAAAACTCAATGAGACCCCCCCGGTTGATCCCCCTGTCGTGGCTAATGAACCCCCCTCTTCCAGCACTAGTGCACCTTATATGGGTGATTTGGCCAAACCAATGCAGCCCCCCACGTACCCTTTACTGCAACGGGACAGAAATCAGGGGTACCACTCTCCCTCTCGGAGGGGGCGGGGCAATCCTAGAAATGGCGGAGGTAGAGGTCGGTCCTCAAACAGAGGATACCATCAAGCCTCCTATCAGCATCAATACCCTGAACCAAGATATGATTACCCCAGGACCCATAGTCCGTATTATAGAGGGAACTCTACTCAAACATATAGACACTACCACTCCCCCAGACCATATGCTGCCCCAATACATACCTCCAATCGGTACTCCCCTCTTGAAAGGCGCGATGCCTCAACGGGTGAATACTCACGGAACAACAGGTATTATGACAACCATGATCGTGCCCCTTACAATTACAATCAAAATCATCCTGGACCCCACAACCATCCGAATTTTCAAAGGGATTATCACGACAAAAGAGGCAAACACGAACCAGAAGAGGAACTAGAGGGGGGAGGAGGAGACCCAAAAAAGAGGAAAAGAAACTAGACGATTCAGGTATCTTCAACCTCAGTAAAACACATTTGGATGAAAAAGAAAGACTAGTACTAAGCAAAAGATTAAAATACGCTCCACCACAACCACTCAATAAATTTAATACATTCATTGATGTACACAAGTTCATTCGTAAGATAAACATTCAAAGGTATCTTATTACCAATCCCATAGCCAAACCCATCCGTGTCAACACCCCTAGAGGTGTACACACTCCTTTATCCAACCCTTCTCTGTACAATCCTCCAGGACAGTTAGCCGCGGCTGTCAAAGTATTCAAGGATTTAGTCCTACATGATCTTGAAGCCCTACCGACCAAGCAGGTTACAACCAGGAACCACTTCAGTGAAGGCCTGAAATCTCTCTGTGAGAAAAAGGATCTTGTTATCCGCCCAGCGGATTAGGGGCGGAGGTATCGTGGTATTGGACAAAGTTGATTATCTTAAAGAGATGACCCGGATCCTTGGAGACCATGATACATATACAGCACTCCCATCCGATCCCACACAAAAATATAAAAAGGAACTGAAGACGATCATCGACCAAGGCTTTAATGAGGGCATTCTAAATAAGTAAGAGAAGGCCTTCCTGATCCCCAAGGCACCCAGGATCCCTGTACTGTACTACCTCTCCAAGATCCACAAGAGCCTCGTAAACCCACCTGGAAGACCGATAATAAGCGGCATTGACTCAGTCACCTCCAGGGTGGGGAAATACATTGATTTCTTTCTACAGCCCCTGGTCAAAAACACACCCTCCTTCTTGAAGGATACCAGGGATGTCATCCAACTCTTGGACAGAATACAGACACAAGAGTTTGATGTCATGGCTACAGCTGATGTGGCATCTGTATTTTATAGCTATATTCACCTTTAGGGGCTTTGTTTCTGAACGCTTGTGTACCCATAACAAACGATCATATATATGAACATCTTCTAATATACCTCTATAGATAGCTCTAGGGTTATACCCCCATAGGGGTCAGCCCCCTTTTTGCATAAGACCCTTTCACCTGAAATGGGTCCACAATTTTATATTTTAAATTTTATTTTAAAACGTTTCTAAATGTTTAACCATATTTTTATCCCCATGGTTCATTCCTGTCTCACGTATTATTTACAGGCTGCCCCTTTGCGAATGCAAGGGCTTTTGGGTTACATAGCAATCTCTCCCTCACAGTTTTTTACACACCATTGACGTTCAGACTTTCGTCTGTGCAATGGAGGTGTAGCTGCCAATCACTATCCTGGACCCTCCCCTGTCAGCAGAACAGGTCCAGATATCCCAACAACGTCACTTCCGGCGGCTTCCCCGTGACTCAGCGCGGATCTTACGTCACGTGGGATACGGGCGGTTACCGCCCATACCCCATTGACATCACGGGCCGCTGCCGCCCTTACTTATTTTTAATAATTTATCTTTAATAATAATGACTTTGAATCCCCATAAGGGTGGCGGACTAACCCTCTACACTCCAACCACCTTTATTCCTTAGCCAGTCATACTTCACTGCCCTATACACCGGCTGCTATATGGACGCTGGATTACTTCCGGTATGGCACCGGAAGTGTCCAGGAATGGTAAATGAATATTATATGCGTTGTAGACCAGAGACATAATAATAACCCAAGACACAATTCCTCATCCATGATTTACCACCAAGGGGAAACTTGAGATTTACTTTTGGAGAGACTTTAGAGGTATTTTGGAATTATTTTAACCACTTTCTACTGCATCCGATTCCCACCGGAAGTACTTGCCTCCAGGTCCGCCCATGACCTGAGGGCGGAAGTAGGTTTACCCCCAATTAAAGGTGCATGAGGGCTATATATTTGGCAGCATTTCTTGGCATGGCAACCCCAGAGGACGTATTCTTATACGAAACGCGTCGGCAAGCCTGTTACACGGAAACGCTGCTTATGATTTTATACCAGTACTATTTTATCTGATGTTTGTACCTGAAGGACTTTTTATTGTTACTTAATAAATATACCTCATCATCTGGGGTTTTACACTATTCCGAGTCTTCTCTTGCCCCCTCGATTGCTCATCCATTTTTTGGACTATTGGCCAATTTTACCTACCTGGACACATCACAGAGAGGTATCTCCAGGATATCCTTGTCTTACAAGTAAGACCTACTGCACCGTCAAGGTATGTGTGACGCATTGCCCATTGGAAGGAAGGCCTGCTAGGATCCGGAATCGGTGCGAAGCCCTCTTCCATAGCTGGGAACACCTTGGATGTGATGAGATCTCCACAGCCAGGATCCCCTTGAGATGGTTCTATGCCTATATCCAACCAGTGTCTGGTAAGCCTCCAATTTACCTCCATTTGAAGATTTAACCTGCATCCTTGAGCAGTTTTGTCACATCACCTCCAGTGAAGATTCTGCACACCTTATGTTTCATTATTATTGACTGTCACGGACTCACCATATATTCATTATAATTTTCTCACTCACGGAATTACTCTAATTTCCATTTATTTCATATGGTTTGAGCGCTATATTATTGTTTGTATATTATTTGATTTTCAATGAGTTTTGATTGAGATATAGCTGCTTACCTACGTTTACACATTTGTTCTCACACTTGTATCACAATTTTTGTGCCTTAGCGCAATATCACTCACATAATTACATATACTAATGTGCCACAAACAGGAAGTTAATATCACCAACCATTCCCATTTTATTAAGGTGTATCCATATAAATGGCCCACCCTGTATATCTCATGACATGTGAATGCGGCTCATTCTATGTTGGTAAGACTAAGGTAGAATTTTGGTGACGTATATATCAACATTTTACCAGCATCATCAAAAAGGACCCGGACCTCCCACTGGTAGACACAGCTCCCTAATGCATGGGAGCTGCACACCCAAGGTCCGGTTCTTGGCTCT
Organism: Glandirana rugosa; assembly: GCA_018402905.1. NCBI lineage: Eukaryota > Metazoa > Chordata > Amphibia > Anura > Ranidae > Glandirana > Glandirana rugosa. Next base: position 698,373 of record BLSH010274888.1, read on the forward strand.
GGAACATCCACCAGTTAACCCCAGAGGGGGAGACTATAATAAATTACTTTTACAGCATGAGCTAAAGAGGATTTATCATCTACAGGCTACCACACCCCCTGGCTTGAACAAGACGACTAATTTTGTCTCATTCCTTCCTGGCTTTACATCTGGCATTTGCGAAAAAAAATCTATAGGTAGTGGCACCTATACTTGGGACTAATTGGTTCCGGGTTCCCCCTCTCCCCCCTTTTCGTCTTCCTACCAATATATATATATATTTTTATCACTGCAATTTCCAATAAGTTGCTGTGTCATTCATCATCTCTCTCCCCAGTTTGGTTGTTTTTTTTTTTCTCATTTCCTATTTATGCATAGTGTTATGGAAATTTCTGGTTGTGACTCTAAAAATAAAAGTTAGTTTTGCAATTGCAGGAACAGATCCACAGGACTCAATCTCTGTGTTTAAAATGTCCGTTCTGACAAGATTTATTGTTACATGATATTTTATGCATAGATAAGAAAGGGGTGGTGTGAATTGTTATTAGAAACTAACAAATAGAAATATATTATTAAAAGCTAGCGAATAGAATAATTTCAAAAGTAAAATATAGAGAGGGGAGGGGGGAGTAGAGACAGAGAGAGCTTCTAGGAGAAAGTGTATCTGTGTGATAAGTGAAGGCCACAGAAGACATTGCAGCAGCGTGAGCAAAATGGAGTCTCTTGTGCTTAAATGAACAATACAGTGAAAGTCCATGTCACATAGATTAATCAAAATACTAATTTTCATCTTTTCCAGATTGTTGGATTGGGACTCCCATGGCCGCTGTTCTCTCCACTCCTCCCATTTTCAAGTTGACTGACCTTATTCAGATTTGTATTTACACTTCCAAATATTCTGCTCTTAGAGATCCTTCTTACTAGACCCCGGAGATTGTCAGAGGTCGGGGTGGTTGGTGTGAGAGGGAGAGCTGCTAAGTACTTTTTAAAAACAAATTTTATAAGAATTTTCTATATTTATATATATTCCTTATGATCGATATGTATCTACTAAATGGTGATTAAAGCTATGGTGCATACCTCTCTTTGATATATTTATCAACCTTATACCCCTCCCCCCTTTTTTCTTTTACTATCAATGCTGGTTAATTTATACAAATGGTAACCCCCCCCCCCCGTGATACTCGCTTTCACATACTGCTTTATTTTGCTACTGCGCTTTCTGTCAAGCTGAGGCTTCAAAGTAGGAGCATCCCAGTTCCACAGCTTGAAGGATCCTTGTCGCTGTAATATTGGGCTGCCCTGCTGCCGTCCACATTCCTGGTCCCTGCATATCCAGAGTTTTTCTAGTTTATCCACCACATAGGCCTAAATGTTCCTGTCGAGACTTCACCCTAAGACCGTTTTGCTACCCGTGTGGGAAGTGGAGGATATATAGTGGCTTTGGGTGTAATCCAATACATCTGGAATACCATGTAAGCATATTGAGTAACTTGTCTATGCCATGTGTTTTTTGCAATATGAGACTACCTGTGACTGCTATATTTATGCTTACTAAATAATCTATATAAGAAAACGAAAAAGGATTAGGCGCTGATCATATTATGTGAATTGTGGACACACAGGGGACTGAGTGACTTGCTGCAGGTACCTTGCAGCCTAGGTTCAGCTCCGGGTGGGAGTACAAAAAATAAAAGGAAATGCGAACCCAAGGGCGCTTGTGTGCAGTGTTGCCCACTGTCAGTTTTTAACACCAAAGTAAAAAACAGCAATATTGTCTATGTTGAAATTGGTAAAAAACAGGACCAGCCTGGGTTACTATAAAAAAGTAGAAAGTTTATTGAAGACTTACATATAAAACCATGGCAGGCTTGGGAAGGAGCCAGGATGCTCGTTGCTATACAGGCTGGTTGACAGTACTCCCTGGTGGAACCGGAGGTTTCCCTGGGCTCTCACTAGTATGCAGAGACCAAGGCAGGGAGGTATCCTTTAGGAACTTGTCCTTCCTCATATGTCACTTCCTCCCATCCCCCTGTTCACTTCCGGGTAATAATCCCTTTATAAGTTCCTAGTGATCCGGTCCCGTCAGGTGACATGATTAAGTGGTGTCGCGAAACATGTCGTCACGCTGACGGGACCACTATCCAGTACCTGCATTGCAGACACCAGGAGCGAACATAACGGTGAGAGCTCTTGCTGCGGCCCCTCCCTGCCTTGGTCTCTGCATACTAGTGAGGCAGACGTCACCTCCATTGCACAGCCCACACCATCTCCTGTGGCTCTGTGAGGACACTGTGGCTCGATCTTCTTCCGGATCACGCATCAACATAGCCCAGGGAGATCTCCGGTTCCACCAGGGAGTACTGTCAACCAGCCTGTGTAGCAACGAGCATCCTGGCTCCTTCCCAAGCCTGCCATGGTTTTATATGTAAGTCTTCAATAAACTTTCTACTTTTTTATAGTAACCCAGGCTGGTCCTGTTTTTTACCAATTTCAACATAGACAATATTGCTGTTTTTTACGTTGGTGTTAAAAACTGACAGTGGGCAACACTGCACACAAGCGCCCTTGGGTTTGCATTTCCTTTTAAATAATCTATATACTTTTCATTTCATAGAATACCTTACCCCAACAAATGCATATTTACCTCTGAAGAAGGACTTCGTTACAGTCCGAAACATGTCAGATCTGCACCAGTGACCCAGCGTTGGACCAGTTCCCCCAGTACCACAGTGGGGATTGGGCCTTCCCATTGGCTCACATGGTTGTTGGATATCTATATATGTACATGCTCTGCGAATTAGCACATTATGCAGAATATATAATTGTAGAACCTTATGGTTGTTGATCCCTTGTATGCTTTTGATACAGTTCTTGTATGAAATTACTTTTTCCTTTTTTAAAAAAAAATGTAATAATAAAATAACCATTTTTTATCATACCAAATGTGTCCGTAAAAATCCTTAAACGGGGCAATAGGTGCCTGACAGCACCATCTTTTTAATACTAAATAGATGTAACCTTTTGTTTCCTTACTTTCAAACCGCCTAGTAATTACATGGATTTTTTACTCAAAATTTCCTCTCTCTCACTGCTGGACTTTTCCATTTCAGATGAGGGCATCTGAAGCCCATCCGTAGGCTCCTGGCATCTCTTTCTGCTGGCTTTGCATGATTGACATTGTTGTCTTGCTTTTCTTCTTCTAGATTTAAAGATTGGTTCTTCTCAAATGCAGATGCTGGCAGACAGGCCAAAAAAATGTTCCTGCTGAAAATGCAACAAATATCTCTACAGGCAGTTACACCCAACAAACCACCATCTGCCAAAAAGCCTCACACTGACCAACAGACAAGTACCACGTCTCCTACTACTACCAGCAGTGTGAACAGTGTTTTTCAAGAAATTGCTTGTTAAAGCGGTAGTAAACCCATGCATTTAACAGGTTAAAAACCAGTCACATTTCCGGCATGTGCCGGAAATGTAACACTCCCATTGGTTGTGCTCTAAACCATACTGTCAAACCATCCAATAGCTGGTGTCATAGCTGATCACATGTGCAGCATCATGGCAGTTGTAGATTAAACAGAGGCCAAGATGGCAGCTTCCTTGGCTGAAAATGATAGGAGGGTTTACTACCGCTTTAATCTACATTTGAGAACAGTGTTCCCACAGCTGCTACCATACAACTCAAAGCATATCTTGGAGGTCACTGTGCCTCGTTTGGACAAACCTCTTGGGTATTGGGCAGTCAATAAACTGTGATCTCCCACTCTGGCCCAAAAATATCTTTCAGCTCCTTGCAGTAGTGAGGAAAGTGAGAGATTGTTCAGTGCAGCGTTACACATTCTGCCTGATACCAGAAACCACCTAACTGAACATGCAGATGTTCTGTTTCTTAAAGAAAAAAAACTTGACACTTGCATTTGAATTGGAAAAGTAACACTTGTCCAGTACTGCACAAGGCATCATGCACAGTTACACGCTTTAGCTCATCCTCAAAGCAACTGCTCCAACTTTTTGTGAGCTGTAGAAGAAGCAGCTACTTTCAGCTAGTATTTTGCATGAGGCTTTACTGCAGTCCTTGGTCCTTCCCAACCTTGAATGAACAAATTGTTTCTTTCACGAGTTTCTTAAGAAGTTGAACTAGAAGAAAGCGCAAAAAAAAGTTTTTTTGAGCAGCTACTCCTCCAGGTGTGTGTGTGTGAGCTTTTTCCCTGCCTGTTAACTCCCCTACATAGTTCCCCTATGTTTCCATTGTGCATTCAGTCTGAGTCACACTATTTGCAGTTTCCGCCAGAGTTTATTGTCAGGAAAGTTTACTGGCAGAAAAAAAACAAGGTTTATCTTTGCTACTCTATAAACTGCCCTGCCACTCAACTCCTGCCTAAAACTGCATATAGTGTGCAATGGACAGCAGTCAGTCACATAGGCTAACATGGAGGCATTGGAGGGGTGAATCAACAGGCAGAGTAAAGCTCAAATGCCTGGAGGAGCAAGCAGCTGCATTGTGCATGGCCTTACTATAATGCTATGCTTGAGGTACGGTTCTTGCTCCTCATGCCTAACATTATTTAGCCAACTGTATTGTATTGCAGGCTGCAGCAATTGGGTTGTGAACTTGTGAATTGTGATGTAAGTAACAAGTTTAAAACACAATGTCATTTCTGTTCTATGAAATGATAGCTTTTTTCAAGGCAAGGCATCATGCACAGTTGAACAATGCAGCTGCACCAGGTGTTTTAGCTGTTTTGAGCTATTTCTCTGTGTTAACTCCCCTCCATGTTAGCCTATGTGTCCAACTGTTTATGGCCAAGCATGCATTGCACACTATAGGTGTTTTCAGGAGTTTAGTGGCAGGGAAGTGTACAGGCAGAAAAAATTCCAAAGGTTTCATTTGGATTTTTTCTTCTGCCTGCCACCAAACTCCTGAAACATATAGTGTGCAATGCCTGGCCAATGGACATTTAGCATAAGCATTGGCTAACAACATGGAGGGGAGTTAACAGGCAGAGAAATGGCTCAAACACCATCAGCTCCTTTCAGCAGCATTGTGCATGAGGCCTTACTGGCACTACAGTGCTACTGCTGCTAAGTGATAACACATCCTCCTTTCCATCCTGGAACAAATAATGAATTTGTTCTGTGACTGTCTGTGAAATGTATTTCTTTCACAAATGTGTATGAAGTTGCACTAGTAGAAATAAGCATACGTTTTTTTTTTTTTTACAAAATGCTATGTCTTTTTGAGTTTTTGACTAAGTCAGAATGATACTGTTACTGTTCTAGTGTTCTTGCTCCTCCTCATGCCTAAACTAAAGAACTGTATTGCACTTGGCTGGATGTGAACTTGTGATGTTTACATATCACTGACATTATTTAAAATGTTCTGTGCAATTTGAGCTTTCAGAACTTTGACAAGCAAATAAAAGCATTTTATTTGTTTCAAAAGTCTTTTGGAGTTCCAATTCTTAATTTCATAAAGAAAACTAACAGAAATCTCCATTCCATTTAAAAAATGGTCACATGACCAAAAAATAGGTATCGGCGACTACCTAAGGTAAAGTATCGGTATTCGTACTCGGTGGCAAAAATAGGATTTTATTAAGAACTTACCGTAAAATCCTTTTCTCTGAATTCACTGACAGACGCAGCCTCTCATTGATAAGTGGGGTTTATGCACATCCTACTAGGAGTAGACTAGGCAAAAAGAAAAAAGCAAGCTGACCCCTGCCAGGGGGCCATCCTCACTCCAGCATATAACCCCCCCAGCTCTGCATAGCATATCAGTTCGTAACAAGCCGTACAAACGCAACACATAGGGGTGGGTGTTGCGTCTGTCAGTGAACTCAGAGAAAAGGAATTTACTGTAAGTTCTTCCTGTTTTCTCTTATGTTCACTGACAGACGCAGCCTCTCATTGACAAGTGGGGATGTCCCAAAGCAGTGTCATTCAAGAGGGTTGGGTAAACAATAACTGTACCCAACAGAATCCTCTCAGGAGGCGCCAGCCGTGCCTGTAAAACCTTGCGGCCAAAAGCAGCATCCGCGGATACGGACACATCAACTTTGTAAAATTTAACAAAAGTGTGCACCGAGGCCCAAGTAGCTGCCTTGCACACTAGAGACACCGAAGCCTGGTGTCTGAAGGCCCAGGAAGTGCTAACTGCCCTGGTGGAATGAGCCGTGACCGGGAAAGGGGGTTCTTGACCCCGAACCGTATACGCATGGGTCACGGTGTGAACAGTAGCAGACGAGGCCACCAAACCCTTGCGCGGCCCTTCTGTCAGTACAAACAACGCATCAGACTTCCGAAAAGAAGCTGTAGCCGCCAAATACACCCGCAAAGCCCTCACGACATCCAAAGAATGTAAGTCAATCTCCTTGGGATGTGACGGGTGTGGACATAATGAAGGGAGAACAATATCCTCATTAATGTGAAAAGAGGAGACCACCTTCGGAAGTAATGAAGGAGAAGGGCGCAGCACCGCCTTATCCTTATGAAGGACCAAATAGGGATACCTACATGACAAAGCTGCCAACTCAGACACCCGCCTGGCAGATGTAATGGCCACCAAAAAAGCCACCTTTCGCAATAACAAATGTAAGGGAATATCCCTGATCTTCTCGTATGGCGGTTTCTACAGTACAGAAAATTTAATTCCCACAGCGCCAAAGGCAACCATACCTGAGGAGCCACATGGCGTACACCCTGTACAAATGTACGTATCAATGAATGCGTCGCCAAAGGATGTTGAAAAAGAATCGCCAGAGCTGAAATCTAACCCTTGAATGTACTCAAAGCCAATTTGTTATCCAGGCTTTGCTGTAAGAAGGCCAGCACCCGAAATACAACATAAGAGCGGGGGTCCCAACCCCCCTCCTCACACCAGGCAATATAAGCCCTCCAAGTGCGATTATATATCTTGCACAAAGTACACTTGCACGCCTTAAGCATGGTAGGGATCACAGAGTCAGACACCCCTATCCCTCAGCACCTGGGACTCAATAGCCAAGCCGTCAAAGCCAGCGAGGGTAAAACAGGGTGCAGGATGGGTCCCTGCGACAGCAGATCTTTGCGCAGAGGAAGACGCCCGGGAACATCGGTCACCATCCGCACCACGGCAACGTACCAAGGGCACCGGGGCCAATCCGGAGCCACTAGGATTGTCGGGATCCCCTCCGATTCTACCCTGCGCAGTAGCCACGGTAGAAGCTTGAGGGGAGGGAAGGCGTACAGGAGCCGGTACGACCCCAAGGTGCTACCAGCTCGTTCGGATCCCTTGTTCTGCACACGAATGTCTTCACCTTGTGATTGAACCTGGACGCCATTAGGTCCACGTCTGGCGTGCTCCACCTGTGGCAAATCTGGCGGAATACCTCTGGATGTAGGGACCATTCCCCCTGACCAGCGTCTGGCGACTGAGAAAGTCCGCCTGCCAGTTTTCTACGCCCGGAATGTAAATGGCGGAGATTGCCGGCACCTGAAATTCTGCCCATCTCAGAATGTGAGCCGCTTCCGCAGCTGTTGCCGAGCTCCTTGTTCCGCCCTGATGGTTCACGTACGCCACCGCCGTGGCGTTGTCCGACTGAACCCGAACCGGGAAGCCACGCAGCCTTACCGTCCAGTGGGAGAGGCAGAGCCTGATTGCCCTCAGCTCCAGCACATTTATCGGAAAGGCAGGCCTCCTGCACCGACCAACGGCCCTGAGCAGACAGCTGCCCCAGGACCCCCCCTGGCGTCCGTCGTGACCATCGACCAATTCAGGCGGAGAAATTACTTCCCCCAACGTTAGGGTCGGGGCCTGAAGCCACCAGGTCAACGACCACCTGGTCTGATGATCCAATTTGATCAGCTGGTCCAGGGACAACGGAGACTTGTCCCGCCGTAACAGAATCGCTCGCTGTAGGAGCCGAGTGTGACTCTGGGCATAAGGTATCGCCTCGAAGGCCAAGACCATGAGCCCCAACACCCGCATACAGAACCATAAGGAGGACCACCGCTGCTTGCAGTGTCAGCAACTTGGCCGGAGGTAAGAACACCTTCGCCTGCTCCGTGTCCAGTATTAGACCCAGATATTCGACAGGACGGGGTCAACGTCGACTTCTGCAGGTTGATCAGTCAGCCGAAGTCTCTCAACAGGGCCATGGTGATAGCCACATTCTCCCCCAGGGCCGAAGCAGACTCCGCTCGTAGGAGTAAGTCGTCGAGGTATGCTACCACCGCAATGCCCCTCTGCCTCAATAGCGCCAGCACTGGAGCCACCAGCTTGGTGAATACCCGAGGCCAGACCGTAGGGAAGTGCCGCAAATTGGTAATGTAGATCCCCCACCGCAAAGCGCAGGAATCGCTGGTGCCGGGGACAAATGGGAACATGGAGATACGCGTCCTTGATATCCAGAGACGCCATGAAGTCCCCTTGGTGCAGGGCGGCCACGACCGAACGGACAGATTCCATCCTGAATTTCCGCGTCTTCATGAAGTGGTTTAGCACTTTTAGATCCAGAAATGGCCTGACCCCACCCTTTTTGGGCACCACAAAGAGGTTCAAATAGAAGCCGCGGAACTTTTCCAGCGGAGGGACCGGCACAATCAGCCCTTGTTCGGGAAGCGTCTGAAGAGCCCCTAGGAGAGCTTAGACGCCCCTGCAGGAGTCTCAAGTTCAATGGGAAGAACCAGTCTGGGGGTATAGTGCTGAACTCTATCCTGTACCCGGAGGACACCACTTCCCGAACCTACCGGTCGGAAATGCGGGCAGTCCACCTGTCAGCGAACCCCAGAGTCGGGTGGGGGCAACCCATCATGCGGAAGAGGACTTTTCTTCCGTCTTTTCGGTCTTGCGCTGCCAGGGCCGCTTACCTGACCCCGAGGCAGACTTGCCGGGCCTTGAGCCCTTGCTCGCTGCACCAGGCGCACGAAAAAAAACGCTTCTGGCCAGAAGATGCAGGGCCCTGCTTACGGCAGACTTCCCGCTGCCTGGGCTCTGGAAGAAAGGTACTTTCCCCCCCCCCCCAGTGAAATCCTTAATGATTTCATCCAATTGTGCCCCAAAGAGCTGACCACCCTGACAGGGAAGGTCTGTGAGGCCCTTTTTGGACGCGTGGTCACCTGACCAACGTCGTAACCACAGCACCCATCTGATAATGACTGCAAAAACAGACATCTTAGACATTATGGGGAGCAGGTCCAAAGCTGTGTCACACAGATACCAGAGACCCAGTATCAGATGATCAGTCCGCTGTGAAGCCTCAGGCGAACATCCGCAGCCCAGCTCATTGTGCAATTCAGTTGCACACTCCGTAAGTGAGTGCGCCACCATGGCTGACGCCAGAGCTGGCCTCATGGCCGCCCCCGCCACCAAGAACAGTGCCTTGGATACCGCCTCCATCCGCCTATCGGCCGGATCCTTGAGAGGGAGACCCTTCCAAGGGAATGGTCGTCGCCTTATTCGGGCGAGCCACCGGGGGGGTCCACGGCAGGGGATGCCCACTTATGCAAAAAACTGTCCTCAAAGGGATAGTGCACGGAGAAACGTTTAGGCAATGAAAAGGAATTCTGCGGACGCTGCCATTCCTTATAGACCAGCTGGTCAAAAAACTGAGCATAAGGATAAGGCCTAGAGGTCCGTGATGGCTTAAAAGACCCACAAACGTAGGCAGTCTCCTGCGGCTCCCTGGCCTGGTCCAGCTGCAAAGACGCACGTATATCGGTGATCAGGGAGGCCACCAGCGCCCTTTCACGTGCCACCGAGGCCCCCTGGTCTTCCTCACCATCCGAGGGCTCCAGTTCACCATCTGAGAGCTCCATGGGGGTCCCCGTGACCACTGAGGCCCCTTCCGGTTCAGAATCCTCCCCCGAAGATGGAGGGGGTGGACACTTTTTAGACACCCCCTTAGCACGGCTCGGCACCCCCCAGGAGAAAAACTCCCCCAATATGGAAGTTAATTGATCCGGGGAACCGGAGGACCCAGCGCAGCCTGCACTTCCACATATCCCTCTAGAGAAGAACCCGCAGGTTCAGCCGCCATTGTACCACCGGAACACTTGCTAGGCCTACAGGCCATGACACCCCCACTATGCAGCCCCACCACAGAGCAAACCGGGTGAATGCCCAGGAGGACTGTGCCCACCGACACCCCAGGGAGAGCCAGCTATACTTGCTGTAGATGCCCTTCAAGCACCGCGTCCCAGTAGGAGTGCTGACCACCCTGTCTTGCGCCGTCACCGCCACTGTGTTTGAACCGCTGTCCAGTATCAGGAAAAGAGGGAGAAACGGCGCCAACGCACGTTTTCTTCAAGCAGGCACACCAAAAATGGCCGCCGAGCGGTCACAAGAGGCCAAAACGTGCTCCACACAGGCCGCGATTACTGCAAAATGGCCGCCGAGCATCCACAAGAGGCCAAAACAGCCCACAAAATGGCCGTGGCTACGGCAAAATGGCAGCGATCCACCGCAAAATGGCGGCAGAAGGACAGAAAGACAAAGGGGGACCTGTAGCCCTGAACCATCCACCGGACGGCAATAGTCCTCAAGTCGCCCAGTCCCCCCCACCGCAACCCTAGAGGGAGGTCACTCACCAATCCGACGGGTGCAGCGGGTAGCCACCCGGTAGCAGACCTTCCTCCCATCAGGTGGGGAGGGATGCTGCAGGCCAAGCGCCCCTGAACGCGAGCTCAGCCCGGTCACTGGACGCAAGTGGGGGCCACCCACTAGCCTGCCGCACGGAACGGGAACGATGCGGCGGACCCCGCTAAAGCTAAGGGTAGCTCGCATCGGTCGGCCGTGCTGGGGAAATTTCAGGATTCGAGATATCCTCTCTATGCCCCAGCCGGCCACTTGATAGCAGTCTTCATCAGATAGCTTGAGAAAAGCAAAAAGGAAGAAAAAATTGGGGAACCGCAGATCCCAGCAGGGAACCAGGTCTAACTCCTTGCACTAGGCATAAAAAAAAAAACTGATATGCTATGCAGAGCTGGGGGGGGGGGGGGGTTATATGCTGGAGTGAGGACGGCCCCCTGGGAGGGGTCAGCTTGCTTTTTTCTTTTTGCCTAGTCTACTCCTAGTAGGATGTGCATAAACCCCACTTGTCAATGAGAGGCTGCTTCTGTCAGTGAACGTAAGAGAAAGAGTGGTATTGGTGCAACCCTACTACAAACTATGGGATATATTTATGGAATTTTTATACAGGCAATATTGGCGATCAGCAACTTATAGCGGGATTGCAATATTGCGGCAGACAATTGGACATGGACACTTTGCGGAAACCAGTGACACCAATACAGTGATCGGTGCTAAAAAATATGCACTGTCACTGTACTAATGACATTGGCTGGGAAGGGGTTAAACATCTAGGATGATTAACTGTGTGCCTAGTCAGTGTGTTTGTGAAGCAGTAAAACCATGGGAGGGATGTTAAGTGGTTAAAGTGACTGCCATGAGGAAGTACCGGGCTGACATTTCTAGTCCCTACTGAAAATGCTAGCTGCCTGGCTCTGACTTTTGAACATAAAAAAAGCAGGTTTGTGCGCTCAAACTTTGTAATCAGCCCAGTCCAAAAATAGTTCATAGAAAGCAACGAGGTAGTCTAATTGGTAAAATCCTCAAGACAATATAAGTGGAAGTCTCTGCCACCTCAATAAGTCTCTAGGAGGGAGTATAACAGGTGATCAGGGACAAGAGGCAGCCAATCCTTGGAAGCTGAACCAGACCTCATGTAACTATAAAAGAAGAAGACAAAAAGGAGGCGCCTCTAAGTGCAGTATTACAAAGGATTTATTATAATAATGGTATAAAAACACTCACATTGTGGAGCAGCATAAACAGCATAATCAGCATGGGTAGTCCATAATGGCGCCACTACAACCTCTGCGATGGGGGAAGCGTCCCCAGGTATAGACAGGTGTCCAGATGTAGGATGAATCGTCCAGAGGAGATGGTGAAGAGCCGGCTTGTGAATCCAGGACGCAGTATGTGACACAGGAGACAGAACACAGGGGAGTGACGTCATCAGTACGCGACGCGTTTCCTAGGCGAATGTCGGTCCTGATGACACGAGGACCGCGCCTCTTCCTCAGGCAAGGACTAGCTGATAGAGGAAGGGGTGGGAATATATAGGCAAGAGCAGGCACGGGATTGGAGCAAACTAGAATGGTCTATCTGGGGCTCCATACAGGGAGAGGGAAAGAAACAGGAAGTCACTGAGGAGTGTACCCACAGGAGGTCTCAAAAAACAGGAAGTCTCAAAAACAGGAAGTCTCAAAAACAGGAAGTCTCAAAAACAGGAAGTCTCAAAAGACAAAA
>BLSH010274888.1:711925-741253 GCA_018402905.1 Glandirana rugosa
CTGCAGGAGAGTGGTCTACCGGAGTTGGGGGGGGAATACCACAAAGGGAATATGCAACTATAAGATGGTGGATGTCTCAATGCTCTCGTTGAGGCCACCTGGTGAGAGGACGTCTAAGGTAAAGATCCAGAACGTTTCCCTGGCACAAAGCTTTTGAAACGCTCTGCCTCAGGTAATGTGCAAGGGATCTATTCAATGACCCAAACCTTGAGGCCTCGTGTGGATTTCTTATGTTTCTCTAAGAAATGTTTTGGAACGCTGTGGTGATCTTCCCCTTCTTCAATGAGTCTCCGGTGCTCTCCGAAACGACACCTGAGGGGTCGGATGGTGCGGCCTATGTAAAGCAGGCCGCACGGACACGTTAGGCCATATACCACAAAGTTGGAGGAGCAATTAAAAAATTGTTTGAGTGGGTAGACCTTTCCCTTAGCAGTGAAAGAAGATTGTCCATGGTGGACATAGGCACATGTTTTACAGAGTGCCTTGCGGCACTGGAACATACCAACTAGGGGAATGAGCGTGGGTTTTGAGGGTTCATTCCTAGGGTTTTTCAGTTTGCTGGGCGCAATCCTCCCTTTAAGATTGGGGGCTCGGCGATACGTTACGCGGGCCTTGGGAGGTAATGCGTCCTTAAGGTGAGGGTCCTGCAGTAAGACATTCCAATGTCTGGATAAGATTTTTTCCATGTTTTTGTATTTATTGTGAAAAATGGTAGTGAAACGTAAGGAGTGATTGGTGACATCTCGTTTTTTGGGGATTTGTTTAGTTTTTTACATTGTAAAAGCCTCATCTACCAGTGCCTCCGGGTAAGCTTTATCCAGAAATTTTTTCTTTAGGAGGGTACCCTGAGCTTTGGAATTGGAAGGTCTTACTGCAGGACCCTCACCTTAAGGACGCATTACCTCCCAAGGCCCGTGTAACGTATCGCCGAGCCCCCAATCTTAAAGGGAGGATTGCGCCCAGCAAACTGAAAAACCCTAGGAATGAACCCTCAAAACCCATGCTCATTCCCCTAGTTGGTATGTTCCAGTGCCGCAAGGCACTCTGTAAAACATGTGCCTATGTCCACCATGGACAATCTTCTTTCACTGCTAAGGGAAAGGTCCTGTGGGTACACTCCTCAGTGACTTCCTGTTTCTTTCCCTCTCCCTGTACGGAGCCCCAGATAGACCATTCTAGTTTGCTCCAATCCCGTGCCTGCTCTTGCCTATATATTCCCACCCCTTCCTCTATCAGCTAGTCCTTGCCTGAGGAAGAGGCGCGGTCCTCGTGTCATCAGGACCGACATTCGCCTAGGAAACGCGTCGCGTACTGATGACGTCACTCCCCTGTGTTCTGTCTCCTGTGTCACATACTGCGTCCTGGATTCACAAGCCGGCTCTTCACCATCTCCTCTGGACGATTCATCCTACACCTGGACACCTGTCTATACCTGGAGACGCTTCCCCCATCGCAGAGGTTGTAGTGGCGCCATTATGGACTACCCATGCTGATTATGCTGTTTATGCTGCTCCACAATGTGAGTGTTTTTATACCATTATTATAATAAATCCTTTGTAATACTGCACTTAGAGGCGCCTCCTTTTTGTCTTCTTCTGACTTTTGAACATACTAGTATGTAAAGGAGTGTCAGAACTTATTTCTATCTGTTCCAGGTCAGCGATTGAAACTCTACTGAAGCCAATAATACATCAGCCTAAAAGTCGATAACTAGTACTTGGAAAAACATTAAGCAATAGCGCCATCAATTGTAATTTCATGACTCAGTCCCTGATAAATGGAACCTTTGATAAGAGAAATACAGAATCTGATTAAGTGCTGAGCCTATTATTCTTATCATTCCTCCACTGCCTAATGCATCACGGACCAGGAAAAAAGAAGGTGTTCAAACTTTACTGAGTGCATACTTGCTCCAGGTTGGCGATCCACTAAATGGTAAACCCAGGATCAGACCGACATCTCCAAAACCTGCACTTTTAACAAAGTTAGCAAAAAGTAGCTTAGGTACCTCAGGTATAGAACAGAATATTTAGTTTGGATATATGTTGTTCTATAAACCCAGCCAAAACAGATGTTTACCTTTTCACAATAAATGAAATACTGTTCCTATATTCTTCTTGAGTCATTGGCAGCATAAGGACAACTGAACTTTTATATTTTTTCTTTATTTAGTTCCTCCATCCCTAAGTGCTGGCCACTAGGTGTAAACCTTGCCCTCAGCCCTGATCCTGCAGTCTTCACTGTTTGGAGCCGCACGCACCATTCACTGCAAATGGCCACTATATGTGCACCTCAGCCCCATTCCACTGATTCTTATGGGAAAGCCATACTTATGTCAGCCTCAAGCAATCATTTGGAGTTTGGCTTTCAGTGGCCATTTTCTGAGAAACAGCTGTTGGGCTCCAAGCGGGGCCATAGAGAAGACCTTTTTCTCTTACGTTCATTGACAGACGCAGCCTCTATTCATGATGCATGGGTTTATGCACATCCTACTAGGAGTAGACTAGGCAAAAAGAAAAAAAGCAAGCCGGCCCCTCCCAGGGGCCGTCCTCACTCAGCATATAACCCCCCAAAGCCCTGCATAGCATATCAGTTTTTTATGCCTAGTGCAAGGAGTTAGACCTGGTTCCCTGCTGGGATCTGCGGTTCCCCATGTTTCTTCCTTTTGCTTTTCTCAAGCTATCTGATGAAGACTGCTATCAAGTAGCCGGCTGGGGCATAGAGGATACCTTGAATCCTGAAACATCCCCAGCACGGCCGACCGATGCGAGCTACCCTTAGCTTTAGCGGGGTCCGCTGCATCGTACCCATTCTAGCGTGGGGGCTAGTGGGTGAACCCCACTTACGTCCGAGTGACCGGGCTGCACTCGCGTCCAGGGATGTTCTGGCTGGCAGCATCCCTCCCCGCCTGAAGGGAGGAAGGTCTGCTACCGGGTGGCTACCCGCTGCGCCCGCGGGGAATGGCGAGTGACACCCCTCTGGGGTGCGACTAGCAGTACCGTAAGTTCGGTGGAGGGTCATGGGGTCAAGGTTCCTGTACTATTTCCCTCCTCCCGCCCTACTATACCGCCATGCGGCACTGTACCGCCATTTTCCCTTGGCCGCATTTCGGCAGCCATTTTGCCATAGCCACGGCCATTTTAATGGAGGTTTTGGCCTTGTGACCGCGCGGTGGCCATTTTAGCATGTGCTTTTGGCCTCTTGTGACTGCTCGGTGGCCATCTTTGGTGTGCCTTGCCATTAGAAAAACGTGCGTGTCAGCGCCGTTTTTTCTTCCTGAATCAGCGGTGAACACACAGCGGCAGTGGCAAAAAAAAAATTGGCAGTGGCGGACAGCACACCTACGGTGGCTAAGAGGGGCATACAGATCAGCAGGTATGGCTGACTTTTCCCTGGGGTGTCGGTGGCGCAGAGTCCTCCTGGGCATAACCTGGTCGCTCTGTGGGGCAGCATTGTGGGGTGTCATGGCCCATAGGCCCTAAAGGAGTTGAGGTGGTACAATGGCGGCCGAACCTGCAGGTACTTCATTGTATCAGGCTGCGCTGGGACCTCTGGCTCCCCTGGACCAGTTAACTTCCATTTTTGGAGAGTTTTTCATCTGGGCGTTACCGAGCCGTGCCAAGGGGGTGACTAAAAAAAGTGTCCACCCCCCCTTCCTCTGAGGAGGAATCTGAACCAAAAGGGGGCTCAGTGGTCACAGGGACCCCCGTGGAGCTCTCAGGTGGGGAACTGGAGCCCTTGGACAGTGAGGAAGTCCAGGGGGCCTCGGTGGCGCGCGAAAGGGTGCTGGTGGACTCCCTGATCACTGATCTCCGTGAGTCATTGCGGCTGGACCATGCCGGGGAGTCGCAGGAGACTGCCTGTGTTTGTGGGTCCTTCAAGCCGTCACGGACCCCTACGGCATATATGTATATCCAATTTTTTGACCAGTTTGTGTATAGGGAATGGCAGTGTCCGCAGAATTCCTTTTCATTGCCCAAACGTTTCTCTGTGTGCTATCCCTTTGAGGACAGTCTTTTGCAGAAGTGGGCATCCCCCGCAGTGGACCCTCCGGTGGCTTGCCTGACTAGGGCGACGACCATTCCCTTGGGAAGGGTCTCCAACCTATCGGGATCCAAGGCATTGTGCTTGGTGGCGGGGGCGGCCTTGAGGCCAGCTCCGGCGTCGGCCGAGGTGGTACAGTCACTTACGGAATGTGCGACAGAATTGCACAATGATTTGGGCTGCAGGTGCTCACCTGGGGCTTTGCAGCGGGCTGACCATCTGATACAGGGTCTCCGGCTCCTGTGTGACGCAGCCTTGGTCCTGCTCCCATGCTGTCGAATATGTCTGTTTTTGCAGTCATTGTCTGACGGTTGCGGTGTTGGTCGGGTGACCACGCGTCCAAAAAGGGCCTCACGGACCTCCCCTTTCAGGGTGGTGGAAAAGTCCTCCTCCGCTTGAGGTGTTGACCCCGCCCGACTCTCGGGTGGGGGGCCGACTTCTGGGGTTCACAGACAGATGGACTGCCCGCATTTCCAACCGGTGGGTACGGGAAGGGTGTCCTCTGGGTACAGGATAGAGTTCAGCACTCTACCCCCAGACAGGCTCTTCCCTCGAACTTGAGGCTTCCGCCGGGGCGTCGGGAAGCCCTCTTAGGGGCTGTTCAGATGCTGTCCGAACAAGGGGTTATTGTGCCGGTACCTCCGTTGGAAAGGTTCCGCGGCTTCTATTCAAACCTCTTTGCGGTGCCCAAAAAGGTGGGGTCAGGCCAGTTCTGGATCTAAGAGCACTAAATCCCTTTGTGAAAGTGCGGAAATTCAGGATGGAATCTGTCCGCTCGATCATGGCCGCCCTTCACCAAGGGGACTTCATGGCGTCTCTGGATATCGTGGATGCTATTCTGCAGGTTTCCATTTGTCTCCGGCAGCAGCGCTTCCTGCGCTTTGTGGTGGGAGTCCGTTACTAATTTGTGGCACTTCCCTGTGGTCTGGCCTCGGCTCCTTGGGTCTTCACCAAGCAGTTGGCTCCGGTGCTGGCTCTATTGAGGCAGAGATGCATTCTGTGGTAGCATACCTCGACAATCTGCTCCAGCGATCGGTGTCATCTTCGGCTCTGGAGGACAATGTTGCTGGCACCATGGCCTCGGTGAGAGACTTCGGCTGGCTGATCAACCTGCAGAGGTCGACATTGACTCCGTCCTGTCCTCTGGAATGTCTGGGTCTAATATTGGACATGGAACAGGCAAAGGTGTTCCTAGCTGCTGATGCTACAAGCAGCGGTGCACTCCCTGCCGTTGCGTCGGTGGTCCTCCTTACGGTTCTGTTTGCGGGTATTGGGACTCATGGTCTCGGCCTTCGAGGAGATACCGTACGCCCAGAGCCACACTGGGCTCCTGCAACGAGCGATCCTGTTACGGTGGGACAAGTCTCCGTTGTCCCTGGACCAGCTGATCAGTTTGGATCATCAAACCAGGGGGTCATTGCCATGGTGGCTCCGGGCCCCGTTGACTTTGGAAAAGTCGTGCCTTCCCCTGAATTGGTCGATAGTCACGACGGACGCCAGCCTATCAGGCTGAGGAGGGGTCCTGGGGAGGTTGTTTGCTCTGGGCAGTTGGTCGACGCAGGAATCGCGCCTTCCAATAAATGTGCGGGAGCTGAGGGCAATCAGGCTCTGTCTCTCCCACAGGTTGGCAAGGCTGCGCAGCCTCCCGGTTTGGGTTCAGTCAGACAACGCCACGGCGGTGGCGTACGTGAACCATCAGGGCGGCACAAGGAGTTTGGCAGCAGTTGTGGAGATGGTCCATATTCTGAGGTGGGCAGAACTTCACATGCTGGCAATCTCCGCCATCTACATCCCGGGCGTAGAAAACTGGCATGCGGACTTCCTCAGTCGCCAGACTCTGGATCGGGGGGAATGGTCTCTGAATCCAGAAGTTTTTCTCCAGATTTGCAAATGGTGGGGCACGCCAGACGTGGACTTATTGGCGTCCAGGTTCAATTACAATGTGCGGGCCTTTGTGTGTAGACAAGGGATCCATTGGGGGCGCCACGGACGCAATAGTTGCACCTTTGTCCCGGTACAGGCTTCTGTACGCCTTTCCTCCTCTCATGCTTCTACCGCGGCTCCTGCGCAGGATAGAAGTGGAGGGAATCCCTACAATCCTGGTGGCCCCGGATTGGCCTCGGCGCCCTTGGTATGCCGATGTGGTGCGGATGGTAACAGATGTGAAGCGTGAGCCGCCAGGGAACGAGGATCTGTCACAGGGACCCATCCTGCACCGTGCCTGCCCTCGCTGGCTTTGACAGCTTGGCTATTGAGTCCCAGGTGCTGAGGGATAAATGGATATTATAACTTACCGTAAAATCCTTTTCTGAGTTCACTGACAGACGCAGCTCTTCATAACACGTGGGTTTTATGTCATCCTATCAGGAGTGACTAGGCAAAACAGAAATAAAAGCAACAGGGATAGGCTAGCCCCTCCCAGGGGGCCCGTCCTTACCTGAGCATAAAACCCCCTGCTGGCCAATGGCATTCAGTTCGTAACAAGCAGTACAAACCTAATCAGAGGGGTGGGAGCTGCGTCTGTCAGTGAACTCAGAGAAAAGGATTTTACGGTAAGTTATAATAAAATCCATTTTTCTCTTACGTTCACTGACAGACGCAGCTCTTCATAACACGTGGGGATGTCCCAAAGCTGTGTCAAACTAGAGGGGTGGGAAAAACTACAATAACTGTACCCAACAGAACCCTCTCAGAAGGCGCCAGACGCACCTACACTGCCGCCTGTAAAACTTTGCGGCCAAAAGCAGCATCCGCAGATGCGGAAACATCAACTTTGTAAACCTTAGTAAACGTGTGCACTGAGGCCCAAGTAGCCGCTTTGCACACCTGAGACACCGAAGTTTGGTGTCTGAACGCCCAGGAAGTACTAACTGACCTGGTGGAATGAGCCGTGACCGCAAAAGGGGGGACCTTGCCCCGAACCTCATACGCATGTGTCACGGTCTGCCTGATCCAACGGGAAATGGTAGCCGACGAGGCTGCAGAGCCCTTTTTGAAGCCCTCAGGCAACACAAACAACGAGTCAGACTTCCGAAAGGAAGCTGTAGCACTTAAATACACCCATAAGCTCCTCACCACATCCAAAGAATGCAACTCAAATTCCTTAGGATGTTTGGGGCGAGGGCACAATGAGGGAAGGACAATATCCTCATTCAAACGAAAAGTGGAGACCACCTTTGGAAGGAAAGAAGGTGGAAATCGCAGCACCGCCTTGTCCTTATGAAGACTCAAGTACGGGGACTTGCAGGACAAGGCAGCCAATTCAGAAACCCGCCGCACGGATGGGACAGCCAATAAGAAGGCTACCTTCTGTGACAAGAGAGACAAGGGAATGTCCCTAATCTGCTCATATGGTGGTCTCTGAAGCACAGAGAGCACCAGATTTAAGTCCCACGGCGCCAAGGGTGGCCGAAACTGGGCAGCCACACGCCGTACCCCCTGTACAAATCAGCGAATGGGAAGCCAAAGGACGCTGAAAAAGGACTGCCAAGGCCGAAATCTGACCCTTGAGTGTACTCAAGGCCAGGCTTTTGTCAAGGCCCTGCTGCAGCAAAGTCAGCACCCTGGACACCACATAAGAGCGGGGATTCCAACCCCCCGCCTCACACCACGTAATAAAGGCCTTCCAGGTCCTGTGATAAATCTTGCGCGAAGTGCACTTGCGCGCCTTAAGCATAGTAGGGATCACTGAGTCAGCGACTCCCCGATCCCTCAGCACCTGGGACTCAATAGCCAAGCCGTCAAAGCCAGCCAGGGTAAAGCAGGGTGCAAGATGGGACCTTGAGACAACAGGTCTTCGCGAAGCGGAAGCCGCCAAGGGGCGTCTGCCACCATCTGAACCAGATCGGCTTACCAAGTGCGCTGAGGCCAATCGGGAGCCACCAGGATCGCCGGAATTCCTTCCGCCTCTATCCTGCGCAGAACCTGTGGCAACAGCTTAGGAGGAGGGAAGACATATAGCAGCTGATACCGACCCCAAGGAGCCACCAGCGCGTCCGTGGCAACCACCAACGGATCTCTTGTTCTGCACACGAAGGTCTTCACCTTGTGATTGAACCTGGATGCCATGAGGTCCACCTCTGGTGTGCCTCACTTGCGGCAAATCTGGCAAAACACTTCCGGATGCAGGGACCATTCCCCTTGGTCCAAAGTTTGGCGACTGAGAAAGTCCGCCTGCTAGTTTTCCACTCCCGAAATGTAAATGGCGGAGATCGCTGGAACATGACGTTCCGCCCAGCGGAGAATCAGAGCCACCTCCGCAGCTGCTGCGGAACTTCTTGTCCCGCCTTGATGGTTCACGTATGCCACGGCCGTGGCATTGTCCGACTGAACCCGGACAGGGAGACCCCGCAGCCTTATCGACCAATGGGAAAAGCAGAGGATCGCTCTCAGTTCCTAACACATTTATTGGAAGTCGAGCTTCCGGAGCCGACCACCGGCCCTGGGCAGACAACCGACCAAGCACCCCTCCCCAGCCCGACACGCTGGCATCCGTTGTTACTATCGACCAGCTGAGGGGAAGAAAGGATTTCCCTAGAGTTAGAGCCGGGGCCCGAAGCCACCAAGTCAATGAACCCCGGGTCAGCAGATCAGTTTGTCCAGGGATAGAGGAGATTTGTCCCATTGCGACAAAATCGCCTTCTGTAGGAGCCGAGTGTGGCTCTGGGCGTACGGTATTGCCTCGGAAGATGACCATGCAGTACCTGAAAATACGGATACTAGAAGCCTGTGCTAGCATTTCTCCTGCGGTGTTGCTATCAGTGTGTGAAGAGTGGGAGAAGAGGGTTGCATTGACAATCCAACACAATGGGCAGCACATTGAACACATTTTATAAGTCAGAAACTTGTAAATAACTCATGAAAGAATAAAGTTACGTTAAAACCAAGCACACCATTGTTTTTCTTGTGAAATTCCCAATAAGTTTGATGTGTCACGTGACCCTCTTCCTATTGAAAAAACAAAAGTTGGATTCAAAATGGCCGCCATGGTCACCACCCATCTTGAAAAGTTTCCCTCCTCCCATATACTAATGTGCCACCAACAGGAAGTTAATACCACCAACCATTCCCATTTTATTAAGGTGTATACATATAAATGGCCCACCCTGTATAACTAAAGGCAAAACTTTTTTTTTTTTAGTTTTGGATAGAGTGCAGAGGGGGATTAGTTTGTCTGTGTCCCCGTTAAGGAGATTCACACTCTATTCATCCTGTTTACCATTATGATTGACAGTGGAAGTAAAAGAAAAATCACAGATTTTGGACTGTCCCCAGAAAAGTAAGGCTACTTTCACACTGAAACCACCGGCCGAGCCGTAAGGCTACTTTCACACTGAAAGCGCTGGCCGTTAGCGGTAAAGCGCCACGCTCTTTACTGCTGTTTAAGCGGTGCTTATGTGCTGCTTTTCGGCCAGTAGCGGGGTGCTTTTATCCCCAAAAAAGGGGTTAAAAACTCCAGTTCTGCAACCCTTTCAAAGCTTTTCAGGCAATTTGAAAGCGCTGCCTATTCTTGCCAATGGGCAGGGGTGGTTTGGGAGTGCTGTTTACAGGGCTCTTAACTCGCCCCAAAGATGCTGCTTGCAGGACTTTTTTTTCCTGTCCCGCTAGCACACCACCCCAGTGTGAAAAGACACCCTGGAATGAAAGGCGGTTTTCAGGTGCTTAGCAGAGGCCATTTCCAGCGCTAAAGAGCCTGTAAACTACCCCATGTGAAAAGGGGTCTAACAGAGGGGGAAATCTTCCTATGGGCAGGGCTTGACAAATTTGCTTTGAATCTAGGAGCCAGCTAAAAAAGTTAGGAGCCAGTTTTTTTTAGTGTAGTGTTGGGTTGTCAGCACCCTGGGTACGTCAAGTAATGTGCGCCCCACCCCCACCTTACTCACAGCAGAGCAGCCAGTCAATAACGCCAACATAACACAGTTACATCAGGGTTATAGGCTGGCCAGAAAGAGTGACACTAAAAACCTGTTATGGGGGAAACTCCTCATTGTGCCTATAATGCATCGTGACTGCGGCATGTAAAACCACCTCATCTGCTGCCTAATGCAGCTTAAGGGTGGCAAATTCATGTCTCTACTGCACATCTAAATGAACCCTTAGTGGCACTTTAAATTAAAATACAAAAAAAAAGATGAAGTATTTGAACGCTGCTGATCTTCTGCTACCTTTTTGCAGCCACTTCCTGCCTACATGTGTGTCCCCCACGGTAAATATTCATTGCTCTGGCGAGTTACTGGGAGCTCAGTTGCACAAAGAGTGGTAATTGTTGGTACACAGGGCTTTATCACAATATTGTTGCTTAGAATAAAAGGTCACGATTCTCACGGTATCGCAAATTTTAGTGTTTTTTTTTTTTTTTTTAAATCATTAAAGTGTATTTTTTCCAAAAAAAGATTGCATTTGAAAGACCGCTGTGCAAATACCGTGTGACAAAATATTGCAACAACCGCCATTTTATTCTCTAGGGCAGTGGTAGGCAACCAGTAGCCCTCCAGTTGTTGTGGAACTACATTTCCCATGAGGCATTGCAAGGCTGGCAGTTACAATTACTCCCAGAGGCATGATGGGACTTGTAGTTCTGCAACAGCTGGAGGGCCCCAGGTTGCCTACCCCTGCTCTAGGGTCCTTGCTAAAAAATATAAATAATGTTTGGGGGTTCCAAGTAATTTTCTAGCAGAAAATCCTTTTTTTTCTACTTGCAAACAACAAATGTTAAAAAAAGGTTTAGTCTTTAAGTGGTTAAACTTTCCTTATCTAGAGGCCGGGAGAAAATTCCTTTGATCTCCATAAAGATACATTGTATCTTGTGTCTATAGTTAGCGAGTTGGCAGACTGCCCGGTTGTGTTTTTTTTTTTTTTTCTTTACAGCGGGCAGCTTAGGCAGAGAACAATTGTAGATGCGGTTACACAGTGAAGGGAAAGAAGTATCAGAAATTCGGAAGCCACTCGCCAGGACGCAATTTCTGGTTGCCATGGCGACCTGGGTTTGTCGAGCTCTGCCTATGGGGACACTAGTTATGGCGACCTGGGGGTCCCCAAAGAATTCCCTTATTTTACAGGGATTTCCTCTCACTTCCTGCTTGGCTATGGGACAGGAAGCGAAGGAAAATCTGCAATGGGACATAGAAAAAAAAAAAAATCTGACAGATTATAATCTTCCCTTGCTCAATCCAAAATTTAAAAAAAATCCTATAGTTCTACTTTAATATACAGATGCTTTGTCATGATAAAGTGGGTACAAGAGATGTTTTTTCACATAAGTGATTGAAATAAAACTTGAAGACATTACAGTGAAAAATCTTTAATGTATTTAAGGTACAATTAGACATCCCAATAAATATTCTTCCACGCAGAGTGCAGGAAAGAGTCACAGAGTTCAGGATGGATATAGAGCCAGATCAGATGGTTTTACTGGTCGTTCTCATAAATGGCAGGGACCTTCTTCTTTAATCTCTCATGTTCTCTTGTCCCCCAGTTGTAGACTATGTATGCCAAAGCAAAGGCTGGAGAAAAAACAAACCCAAAAAGACAGAAAGCCAGGTTAGGATATATCAGGATGTTTCTGAGCATAATGCTTAACTAAATGAGAACTCTTTATCTTTTCCAAAATCCCCTATTGCTAAAACAGTCTGCTCCTTTTAGGCCTCATGCACACTGGATGTTTTTACAGCTGCTGTTTTTGGCTTAAGGCATTTTTTTTTGTGCAGCCAGTAAACTCCCCAGCACGTTATCCTATGTGTCCATGCCTTGCACACAGGACTTTATCAGCAGTTTTTGGCAGGGGCGTTTTCTGGCTGGGAAAAAAAAAACCAAAAAAAAAAAAACAACAGAACTAGTGGGTTTGAGTAGAAGTATTTCAACTATAAAAACGCTCTGATTCAAAACAGGCGAACTTCTCCAGATACCCGACCCAAAGGTCTGGATTTTAAAAGGTAGATGTAAACTGTTGCATGTTCTCCAAAATGGTAGACTTTACCTTTGATCACCAAAAAGTTTACCCTGCAGAATCACATGCTCTTTAGATACCTTCAGCTGCGCCATGCTCTGCATGCTCAGTTTGATGGCAACTCCCACTGATACCTTCCCTTAACATTCTGGCTGTACTGAAAGGGGATGAGCCCCACAAGATGATCTTGACTTTTTATGACATGTTACTTACCCCATCCGCATCTCAGATTGCTTACTCGTTAAGGCTGAAATGGGAGGTGGATGCGGGCGAAATGGATTGAAGTGAGATGAATAAATTGGTGTCCCCCAAAATTTCTGACTGACTTGCACATATAGTTAGGTTCATATATATTTTTTTAACACAGGCACAATTTTCATTCTTTTGGCTCTGTATGCCACCAGAATAAAATTAAAACAAAAACAATCCAAATTAACTTGAAGTGCAGACTTTCAGCTTTAATTCAAGGGGTTGAACATAAATATCAAGTGCAAATTTTAGGAACTGCAACCATTTTATACACAGTCGCTCCATTTTCAGGGGCTCAAATATAACTGGACAAATGAATATAATCATAAATAAAATGTTCATTTTTAAATATTTAGTGGAGAATCTTTTACTGGCAATGACTGCCTGAAGTCTGGGACCCATGGACATTACCAAAGACTAGGTTTCCTTCTTTCTGATGCTTTGCCAGGCTTTAACTGCAGCTGCCTTCAGTTGTTCTTTATTTGTGGGTCTTTCTGCCTTCAGAAAGTGAAATAAATGTATGCTCAATTGGGCTGAGATCAGGTGTTTGACTCTGCCATTGCAGAATATGCCACTTCTTTTCCTTTAAAATCTCCTGGGTTGCTTTTGCAGTGTGTTTTGGATCATTGGATCATTGTCCATCTGTACTGTGAAGTGCCGTCCAATCAACTTTGCTGCATTTTGCTGAATCTGGCCTGAAAGTATATATCTCTAAACACTGCAGAATTCATCTGGCTGCTTCGATCTCATCATCAATAAACACCAATGACCCAGTGCCACTGGAAGCCATGCATGCCCATGCCATCATACTGCCTCCATGTTTTACTACTTGTGTGCTTTGGATCATGAGCTGCACCAAGCCTTCTCCACATTTTCTTCTTCTTGTCATCCTGGTACAGATTAACCTTCGTTTCATCTGTCCAAAGAATGCTTTTCCAGAACTGGTCTGGCTTTTTTAGATTTTTTTTGCAAAGTCCAATCTGGCTATTCTATTCTTCAGGCTTATGAATGGTTTGCACCTTGTGGTGAACCCTCTGCATTTGCTCTTGTGAAGTCTTCTCTTGATTGTAGACTTTTGCAAGCATACGCCCACCTCCTGGAGAGTGTCCTTCACTTGTCTGGATGTTTTGAATGGGGTGAGGATCCTGCGATCATCCACCACTGTTGTCTTCTGTGGACGTCAAGGCCTTTTTATGTTGCTGAGCTCACCAATGCGTTCTTCATTCCCCAGAATGTACCAAATTGTTGATTTGGCCACTCCTAATGTTGCTGCCATCTCTCTGATGGATTTCTGTTTTTTAAAGTGTTACTAAACCCAGAACAGTCAAATCAGTCTGTATATGCAGCATAGCATGCTCGTTATACTCCCCATGGAACTTAAGGGGTTAATCCCCTGTATTGTGTAAAAAAGGCTGTTTTATCCTGTATGCCATAAATCCTTCCCTCCTGCACTGTCAATCTGGGCAAGTCCATATAATACACAGTTTGGTCTCTTATGCTGGATAGAACATTTCCTGTTTCAGTTGAACTGTTCAGGTTACATGATACTGACATCACACATGTGGGCATGTATACAGGCTGTAGTGGAAAACTCCTCCTACTTGCACACACAGCTATGGACAAACTGCAGGTTATCAGGAAACCTTGGTATACAGATCATCCCAAAAGGTATATAGTGGCAGTATTTTAATGTAAAAAGATTTATAAGTGGTGGGCACTGTGGGGGAGGTGGGGGGCAGATGAACTATTTTCATATTACTAGGTTTAGTAACACTTTAAGCCTTACAATGGCCTGTTTCACTTGCATGGACAGCTCCTTTGAACGCATGATGTAGGTTCACAGCAAACAGATTCCAAATGCAAACACCAGTTAGAATCAACTCCAGACTTTTTACCTGCTTAATTGATTAAGAAATAATGAAGAAGTAGCTGACAACTGGCCATGAAACAGCTTTCGATTCAATTGTCCAATTACTTTTGGTCCCTTGAAAAGGGGGGGGGGGGTGGCTAGTCTTAAGAGCTGTAATTCCTAAACCCCGCCTCTGATGTGGATGCACATACCCTCAAATTAAACCTGAGTGTGCACACTTTCAGCCCATATCCATTATAGAACTATAGCTTGAATAGGTTTTGGAAAACACCTGAAAAACCTAAAATTGTGCCTGTGTCAAAATGTATATGGACCTAAGTGTGTGTGTGTGTGTGTATATATATATATATATATACACATATATACACATACATACACATACACATACACACACACTTCATAGGGCACATCTCACACCAGAATGAACGGCTAAATTCTTTCCCTCTCGGAGCCCCATGTGTCCCAAATGTTTGACTGCAGTTGGCACCTTTGGGGATTTGTTTCAAGGAATTTTATTAAAAGGGTTTCAAAGTACAAGCATAAAGATGATACAATCAACAATCATATTTACCGTTAGAGAGTATGAACAGTAGTTAGACGGCAAAACATTGAATACATCAAACACAACAAAATGTTGTCTGGATTGGTTGAAACAGGTAACATTGTTTCAGTAAGTAGCTCAAATATATCAAGAACTGTATAACATCAAACGATCTTTCTTGGGGAGGGACCAAACCTAGTCCTGGGGGTGAGGCAACATTCTTGGGTCTGCCAAGTGGGAGGGAAAGGGTGTTGGGGGAAGAGGGAGAGAAATAAAAAATTAAGCGTGGGAAGGGGTGGTGCTGGGCAGGTGGTCAGTACTTGATTCTCTTGTCTTTGAATGTGTTATAAGGGTGTTATGGGGGGGGGGGGTATGAATCCCGATGTACAGTGTTCGTCAGGTATGACGAGTATAGTCATAAGGGCAGGTGTTTCCTTCATGACCAGATGGGCTTACCGGTGATAATGGACACTGGGCAATGTTTATTGGGATTATTCCCAGACTCGGATATGGATAAACAGTTAGGTTTGTGCATGAAACCTTGTTCACTGCTAGGAAATTAGTAGCTAGAGCATGGACACAGGCCGCAAACCCCTATGCTTGAGGCCTGGATTGCCAAGATAAACATCACCTTGCCTTATAAAGGTCATCTATACTAATAGGTAATGCCTGGGCAAACATAATAAAGTATGGGATAGATGGTTACAGTAATCGCTGACACTGTACTTCATAATGGGTATCGTGATATGGACTTCATGTCTCATGGGTAGTACATTTATGAGGGTCATACTCAGTGTTTACTCATGTATGTGTCTTGCCATCACCAGGGCAAGCTTTTGATCATCAGTTTTTTGTATTGATGTATAGCTATCTCTCGCGGGGGGGGCACTAGATGTGTAACCAGATTTGTTTTAGTTCCCCCCCCCATACCCCACTGTTAAGTCATGTCAAATAACAGTGCACTATGTGCAATTCAATGTTCTTTTTTCACTTCTTACCTCTTTTTTTTTTGCACATACATGCATATACACACACACACACACACTATAGTTTTGCTGAAAAACACTAATGCAAAAACGCAGCAAAACTTGCGTTTTTAAGGCGCCATTCTAGAGCCAAAGCTACTGGCGTTTTTATGACGTCCAGTGTGCATGAGGCCTAGGTGTCACTGGGGAAATATGACAGACTCCCATCAACTGGCAGACCACACGAAAACCAGAACACAAATAAGTACACATACAGTATAGGCTACAATCCCCAAACCCAAAGTCTGGACAAACATTCCCAAAATCCAGCTTTCAAAGAGTTAAGAGCTGGCAAAAATAGTGGCGTCTGTCCAATGAAAGTTAACACGCATGCTGCTCCCTTGGCAAAGAAAAGAATATCTGTACAGCAATTAAAATGGTTTTCAGTCACTTAAATATATACTGTAACCTGTGCATACAGCCGAGTACATTAACCATCTCTTGTCTGGCCGTTTAAAAAAGGCCTGACAAGAGCAGCGCCGATGCGGGTGGACATAAAGGGATTTTATTAAAACTTAACGTAAAATCCTTTTCTCTGAGTTCACTGACAGACGCAGCCCTTCATAAGACAAGTGGGGTTATATGCACATCCTACTAGGAGTTAACTAGGCAAATAGAAAGAAAGCAAGCTGGCCCCTCCCAGGGGGCCACCCCCTCTCGCTCATATAACCCCCTGCTCTGCTTAGAATATCAGTTTGTTACAAGCCGTACAAACGCAACACAGAGGGGTGGGTGCTGCGTCTGTCAGTGAACCCAGAGAAAAGGATTTTACGGTAAGTTTTAATAAAATCCCTTTTTCTCTTACGTTCACTGACAGATACAGCCCTTCATTAGACATGTGGGGATGTCCCAAAGCTGTGTCAGTCAAGAGGGGTGGGTAAACGACAACAACTGTACCCAACAGAATCCTCTCAGGAGGCGCTAGCCGCACCTACACTGCCGCCTGTAAAACTTTACGGCAAAAATCAGCATCCGAAGATGCTGACACATCAACTTTATAAAAAGCTTCGTAAACGTGTTCACCGAGGCCCAGGCAGCCCCCTTGCACACCTGTGACACCGAGGCCTGGTGTCTGAAAACCCAGCAAGTGCTAACTGCCTTGGTGGAATGAGCCGTGACTGGAAAAAGAGGGGACCTTGCCCCGAACAGTATACGCATGGGTCACGGTCTGTCTGATCCAATGGGAAACAGTAGCCGACGAGGCCGCCAATCCTTTGACCATCCGTCAGCACAAACAAGGCATCAGTCTTCCGAAAAGGAGCTGTACTACACCCGTAATGCCCTTACGACCTTCAAGGAATGCAAAGCAATCTCCATGTCAAGCGAAGATTGTGGGCACAATGAAGGCAGAACAATGTCCTCATTACGAGAAAAAGGGGAACACTCATTTGGCAGAAAAGGAAAAAGACGCAGCACCCTCTTATCCCTATAAAGAACCAAGTAGGGAGACCTACAAGACAACGCTGCCAACTCAGACACCCGCCCAGCGGATGCAATGGCCACTAAAAAAGGCCACCCTTCGTGACAGCAATTGTAAGGAAATATTCCTGATCTGCCCATATGGCGGATCTGCAGTACAGATAGTACTAACTTTTAAATCCCACAGTGCCAACGGCGACCGTACCTGAGGAGCCACATGACGTACAACCTGTACAATGTACAGATCAAGAAAACGTCGCTAACTGACGCTGGAAAGAAACGCCAGAGCCGAATTCTGGCCTTTGAGCATCTCAAAGCAAACTTGTCCTCCATGCCTTGCTGTAAGAAAACCAGCACCCAAGCCCTGGAAAAAGAGCGGAGGTTCCAACCTCCCGCCTCACACCAGGCAATGTAAGCCTTCCAAGTACGATGACATTTTGCGTGAAGTACACTTACGCACCCTAAGCATGGTATGGATCACGGAGTCAGAGACGCCCCTATCCCTCAACACCTAGGACTCAATAGCCAAGCCACTAAAGTCAGCGACGGCAAAGCAGGGTGCGGATGGGTCCCCAAGAGAGCAGATCTTCGCAAAGTAGAAGTCGCCAGGGAGCGTCCGTTACCATCCACACCACATTGGCGTACCAAGGGCGCCGAGGCCAATTCAGAGCCACCAGGATTGTCGGGGTTCCCTCCACTTCTATCCTGCACAGGAGCCGCAGTAGAAGCTTGAAAAGGGGAAAGTCGTAAAGCAGCCTGTATTGAAAACAAGGCGCTACCAGAATGTCCGTGGCGCCGTCAACGGAATCCTGTCCCTCACACGAAGGTCTGCACCTTGTGATTGAACCTGGACGCCATCAGGACCACGTCTGGCGTGCCCCACCTGTGGCAGAAAACCTCTGGACGTAGGTACCATTCCCCCTGATCCAGAGTCTGGCGACTGAGAAAGTCCGCTTGCCAGTTTTCTACGCCCGGAATGTAGATGGCGGAGATTGCCGGCTCGTGAGAATTCTGCCCACCCTAGATTGTGGACCGCTTCGGCAGCTGCTGCCGAGCTTCATGTTCCGCCCTGATCGGGCATGTACGCCACTGCTGTGGCGTTGGCCGACTGACCCCGAACCAGGAAGCCACGCAGCCTTGTCGACCAGTGGGAGAAACAGAGCCTGATTGCCCTCAGCTCCAACACATTTATGGGAAGGCGATATTCCTGCACCGACCAATGACACTGAGCAGACAGCTGTGCCAGGACTCCTACCCAGCCCGATAGGCTGGTGTCCATCGCGACTATTGATCAAGGCAGGGGGGGGAAAGACTTCCCCAACGCCAAGGCCAGGGCCCGAAGCCACCAGGACACGACCCCCTGGTCTGGAGTCCAATTTGATCAGTTGGTGCAGGGACAACGGAGACTTGTTCCACCGTCACAGAATCTCTCGCTGCAGGAGCCGAGTGTGACTCTGGGCGAACGGTAACGCCTCGAAGGCTGAGACCATGAGCTCCGCATACAGAACCGTAAGGGGGACCACCGACGTGACAGCAGGAGTCGCACTGCTGCTTGTAGCGTCAGTAACGTGGTCGGAGGAAGGAACACCTTCGCATGCTCCGTGTCCATAATTAGACCCAGATATTCCAGTCGACAAGACCGGGTCAATGCCGACTTCTGCAGGTTGATCAGCCAGTCTCTCGTCGAGGCCATGGCGATAGCAACATTGTCCTCCAGAGCCGGAGCTGACTCCGCTTGCAAGAGCAGATCATCGGGGTATGCCCCACAGTAATGCCTCACAGCCTCAACAGAGCCAGCACTGAAGCCAGTAGCTTGGCGAAAACCCGAGGGGCTGAGGCCAGGCCGAAGGGGAACCACAAATTGATAATGTAGATCCCCTACCGCAAATCGCAGGAAGCGCTGGTGCCGAAGACCAATGAGACATGCAGAGAAGCGTCCCTGATGTCCAGAAACGCCAGGAAGTACCCTAGGTGAAAGGCTGCCACGGCCGAGTGTACAGACTCCATCCTGAATTTTCGCGCTTTCACAAAGTGATTGAGGGCCATCAGGTCCAGAAATGGCCTGACCCCACCTTTTTTGGGTTCCACAAAAAGGGTTTGAATAAAAGCCGTGGAAACCTCTCCAATGGAGGGACCGGCACAAGTACCCCGTTCAGACAGCGTCTGAACCGCCCCTAAAAGAGCTACCCGACCCCCCCGGAGGGGGGTCTCAATTTTGACGGGAAGAAGCTGTCTGGGGGTAGAGTGTTAAACTCTATCCTGTACCCGGAGGACACCACTTCTCAACCCCACCAGTCTGAAATGTGACCAGTGCACCTGTCTGCAAACCTCAGCAGTCTGCCCCCCACCCGAAAGTCAGGCGGGAGCAACCCCTCATGCGGAGAACTTGTCCTCCATCTGTTCGGGCATGCATTGCCAGGGCCGCTTACTGGACCCCGAGGCAGACTCTGAGCCCTTGCTCGTTGTACGGGGCGTACGAAAAAACGCTTCTGGCCCAAAGAGAAAGGGCCCTGCTTACGGCGGTACTCCCGCCGTTGTGGTGCTGGAAGAAAATTTACTCTTCCCCCCCGGTGAAATCCTCACTGATTTCATCCAACTGCGCCCCAAAGAGCCGACCAACAGCGTTACCACAGCAACCGTCTAACAATGACTGCAAAAAAAAAAACAGACCTCTTCGACAGCCGGATCCTAAAAGGATGGAGACCTTTCCGAAGAAAAAGTCGTCTCCCTATTCAGGCGCCACCGGAGGGTCCATTGCGGGGGACGCCCACTTCTGTAAAAACTATCCACAAAGGGATAACCGTACAGAAAAGTGCTTGTGCAATGAAAAGGATTTCTGTGGCCGCCGCCATTCCGTATACACAAACTGGTCAAAAAAGTGGACATACGGATAAACCTTAGGGTCCGCGCTGGCTTAAAAGACCCAGCAATGTAGGTAGTCCGAAGGCTCCAGCTCACCATCTGAGAGCTCCACGGGGGCCCCTGTGACCACCAAGCCCCTTTCCGGTTCAGATTCCTCCCCAGAAGAGGGAGGGGGAGGGGTGGACGCTTTTTTAGTCACCCCCTGGCACGGCACCCCCCGGCAAAGAACTCCCCCAAAAATGAAGTCAATTGAACTAGGAGACCCACAGGTCCCAGCGCAGCCTGCGCTTCCACGGACCCCTCCGGGGAAGAACCCACAAGTTCAGTCGCCATTGTGCCACCTGAACCCTTGCTAGACCTAAAGGCCATGACACCCCCATAGTGCAGCCTCACCAACACCCCAGAGTGACCGGGTAATGCCCAGAAGGACTGTGCCCACCGACACCCCGGGAGAGTCAGCTATACTTGCTGTTTGCCCCTCTGCGTCGTGTCCCAGTAGGAGCGCAGCCCGCCACTTATATTGCGCTAAGTTGCCGCTGTGCTGTCCAGATTCAGGGAATCACCAATAAAATGGCCACCGAACGATCGCCGGAGGCCCAAGCACGAAGCAAACCAGGCCGCGACTACGGCAAAATGGCCACCAAGCAGTCACAAGCAAACATCACACCTGCGGCTACGGCAACGAACGATCGTGGCTACGGCAATGGACGATCGCTAGCAAAAATGGTGGCGGATCGCCGCATGGCGGCTGCGAGCGTGGGGATGCGGTGTGGGGGAGAAGGAGAGGAAGCCCAGGCAGAACCCATCAAAAACGTGGCCCTAAAACCCTCCACCAGACCTGGTATTGCAATCACTCACCAATCTGACAGGCGCAGCGGGTAGCCACCCGGTAGCAGACTTTTCTCCCCTCAGAGGGAAGGGATGCTGCAGGCCAAAACAGCATCCCTGGAGGTGAGCGCAGCCCAGTCTCTCTGACGCAAGTGGAGTTTACCCACTGGCCCACACGCACGGAACGGGTACGATGCGGCGGACCCCGCCAAAGCTAAGGGTTAGCTCGCATCGGTCGGCCGCGCTGGGGAAAGTGCAGGATTCTAGATATCCTCTATGCCCCAGCCGGCTTCTTGATAGCAGTCTTCATCAGATAGCTTGAGAAAAATAAAAAAATCGGTAGCAAAAAAAGTGAACCGCAGGTCCCATAAGGGAGCCAGGTCTAACTCCTTGCACTAGGCATAATAAAACTGATATGTTAGAGCAGGGGGGTTATATGAGAGGGAGAGAGGACGGCCCCCTGGGAGGGGCCAGCTAGCTTTCTTTCCATTTGCCTAGTTCACTCCTAGTAGGATGTGCATATAACCCCACTTGTCTAATGAAGGGCTGTGTCTGTCAGTGAACAAAAGAGAAACCTGTACGATCTCTCCCATTGGTACACACTTTTGAGCGGAGCACAATCTGTGACTCACAGCGAACAAAGCGGATTATGAATCGTGGTACCAGGCCACTGTGGGTGGCCCTGGTACCATGTGATCGCTGTTACCAATTTTTATTTATTTATAATTGGTCACAGTAGTAAATGATGCTGTGATTGTTTACTATTGTGTGTTTTCTGTGATTGGCCATGTGAACAATGCTGTCATTGTTTATTACGATGTGAGCATTGTGATTGGTCACGGTGATCACCTGGTACTAAGGGCAATCACAGTAGCCCTGTACAATGTTATAGCTGTACCCAATCACAGCAGTTTCATAAATGAAACCATTGAACAGTTTTACTACATATTGCTTATTAAATGATTATCACTGTAATAAGCAACCAAAGTGCAAAAAAGTGTCCTTAACCACTTCCTGCACAGCGTATAGACAAATGACGGCCGGGTGCTGGTTCTGTTACCCTGACTGGATGTCTGCCAGGATAACCCGCGATCGCACAACCATGGGGGCGCACAGCGTGGCGATCGGTGGTGTGGTGTGTCAGTCTGACACACCGTATTACTGATCTTGGTAAAGCGCCTCCGCGGAAGCTCTTTACCGCGTGATCAGCTGTGACCAATCATGGCTGATCACAGTGTAAATAGGAAGAGCCGTGTATCGGCTTTTCCTCAACTCGCTTCTGCAGACGTGAGTATAGGAGAGCCAATCGGCTGCTCTGCTCGGGGGGTGGGGGGCGGGGGGTTATGCATTGATTATCAGTGCAGCCTCCCCCCCAGGATCGCCACCCAAGACCACCAGGGAGCCCGTCCAGGGACCACTAGGGAGACCATCAGGAGGCCACCCAGGGACCACCAGGTAAGGGGCATACAGTGCACTATAGGGATGGCACTGTGCCCATATGTGATGCCTGCCAGTGCCTCCCTAACAGTGCCATCAGTGCTGCGCATCAGAGCCACATATCAGTGCCCCAAGTGCTGCTTATCATTGCCACCTATCAGTGCTGCATATAAGTGCCGCCTCATCAGTGCCCATCGGTGAAGGAGAAAAACTTGTTTACAAAGTTTTGTGACAGAAAAAAACGTTTTTTTCAAAATTTTCGGTCTTTTTTATTTGTAGTGCAAAAAATAAAAACCGTAGAGGTGATCAAATACCACCAAAAGAAAGTTATTTGCGGGGGAAAAAATATGATAAAAAATTAATCTGAGTACAGTGTAGCATGACCGCGCAATTGTCATTCAAAATGCAACAGCGCTGAAAGCTGAAAATTGGTCTGGGCGTGAAGGAGGGAAGTGCATGGTATTGAAGTGGTTAATCACCACCGCACCAGTCATATTGTCCCTGATAACCGCCATGCAAGTAATTTTGTCCATAATTACCGCCACACCAGTCCCAGTGTCCCTGATCACCGCGGCCCTGTACCATGTGATAGCTGTGACCAATCACAAATAGTCAGCTTAATTTCATAAATGAAACCTTTGAACAGTGTTGTTACAGATTGCTTATTGCTGTGATGATCATTGCAATAAGTGCAAAAGATTGTCCCTCATTACCATCGCACCAGTATCTGTGTCATCATAAGGACCTATGATTTGACTATGTTCCTGTGAGACATCAGTTCCAGCCATCCCCTGTGGATGACTGCACTGCTGGAAACACAGGAACTCTTTTGTTCTTTAGCCTCCTGTACTTCCTGGACAGTGAAAATGGAATTCCTGGGGGCAGCCAGTACCAGTAGGCTAGGTTTGCTTGATTTACAGGAACAGGTCCTGCTATAGGTGATGCTACATTCCATGATCACTTGTATAGAGGTGACCATTACATTGGTTTTGACAGAATTGGTTGATTTGTGTGATACACATGATGCAATGTCCCGTATATAATCAGTCAGGCAGTGAAAAAACTGCAGAATATGTTTTGAGGTGTAATTCTGTATGCCCATGCTTTGTGTGAGAAATGGCTTATTAAATTAACAACTGTGCGTAAGAAATGCATCATTTTCTTTCTACATTGTCCATTTTTGAAAATACCTTGAGGTATTTGCTTTCCAAAATGGGGTCATTTTGTGGGGGTTTCTACTGTCCTAGTGCTATAGGGCCTCCAAAAGTGTGATCGGTAATCAGGTGTGTAATTTATGCTCCTAGAATGCCTGAAAGTGCTCCTTGGATTTTGGGCCTCTCTGCGGGTAGGCTGTGAAAGTCTCACACATGTGGCATCGCCATACTTGGGAGGAATAGCAGAATGTATTTGGGGTGTGATTCGAAGTATGCCTATAATGGGTGTTAGAAACATCTAACAGACAACTTTTGTCAAAAAAATTAAATAAATAAATGACACTTTTCAAAAGCCTCACGTACGCCTTCCAGAAAATACCTTGGAGTGTTTGCTTTCCAAAATTGGGTCATTTTGTAGGGGTTTCTACTGTCCTGGAGCACTAGGTCCTCCCAAAATGTTATAGGGAGTAAGGAAATTAGATGCTCAATATATGCTCCTTGGATTTTGGGCTCCTCTATGCATTTAGGCCAGAAATCAGCAACCTGTTGATCATGATCTACTGGTCAACCGCAGCCAGGTAGATCACAATCTTGTTCCTGCCTTGCTGGCCCCCGACTGGCAGAGCTGGGCAGCAAAGTGGAGACCTGCCACAGCTGATCCTAGCCAGCAAAGGCATTCCCTGTCCCATAGGAGAATCAGCTGGGATCAGCACAGAACAGAGAACACAGAACAATGCACTGACCCAAGTGTTGTATTTTCCGTCCCCCCACCCCCCCATATTGTTTCCTTCTGACCAATACAGTGGGGTGCCCTTCTGACACCCCAGTACAGTGCGGTGCCCACCTACCACCACCTGCATGGTGCCCTGATGATAACTCCCTGTCCTGTACACCCCTGTCCGCTGCCCTATCTCCTGCCAACCCTGTACACCGACATACGTCCTGCTGACCCCCTGTACACTGACGTACGTCCTGCTGACCCCCCGTACACTGACGTACGTCCTGCTGACCCCCCGTACACTGACGTACGTCCTGCTGACCCCCCGTACACTGACGTACGTCCTGCTGAACCCCCATACACCGATGTACGTCCTGCTGAACCCCATACACTGACATACTGTACATACTACTTACACTGGCCAGAACTTAGAGCAGCCAACAAGGCCTAAAATCAGTCAGACTTGTGGGGGTCACTGAAGCGACCGTTTAAGGTAAGCTACGTTTATAATTTTACAGTGACATTAGTTTTATCACATTTTTCTACGTTTTCTCTTTAGAAAATCAACAAATGATCAGGCGCTGTTCATAGGACCCTGTGTGAGCCAAAAGAGTCAATGCAGATAACTGCAACACTAGCTGCCAAGGTTAAACGCTAGAGGAACGGAGCACAAGAAAACGTGATGTTGAATCCTAAACGATTGAAAATTGAAACCCAGCAAAGGAAAT
This sequence comes from Glandirana rugosa, assembly GCA_018402905.1. Taxonomy (NCBI): domain Eukaryota; kingdom Metazoa; phylum Chordata; class Amphibia; order Anura; family Ranidae; genus Glandirana; species Glandirana rugosa. Next base: position 736,746 of record BLSH010274888.1, read on the forward strand.
TGTCTATGTGGGGAGCAGCATTTTATCTTCAGATTCACAGTGATAAACAGGACCACTGTGTGACGCTCGAGTGGATTGCCGCCCCAGCCGCACCATGCAGGAAGCTGCGTTAGCGTTCCCTGTCTCCAGCATACACGCAGCCCGCCAGTTTCACTCAGCCTTTCCCTGGCTGCACAGTGGATAGAATCGGCACCGGCCGTGCATACATCCAGCCTGGTTTTCTGGTCTTCATACACTCCAAACTTGGTTCCTCCATATGGGATCGCTGAACAATCGACTCAGGGCCAGAATGTTATCTGGCGATCTGTGGGTAACAAATGCTTGCAACAATCTGATGTAAGTTTTTATCTTCAACAGCATACATTTTGAACCTTAGACCGGGCATGGTCTGTTTATCACTGTGAATCTCAAGATAAAGCACTGCTCCCCACATAGACAATTTCCCTTGTGGGGTTTCAATTTTCAATTTTTTTTAAATTTCTGCACACAAACGCCTTTAGGATTCAACACCCAAGATTTCTCTGTGCCATCCTTTTCCTTACTTTTTATTGGGGGCTTGCTAGTTAACTCCTTAGACCCCTTTCGCACAGAGGCGCTTTACACGCCTGTAAAGCTTGTCAAAAATCCCTCCCCATCCACCCCAATGTGAAAGCCGGAGTGCTTTCACACTGGGGCGGTGCGCTTGCAGGACGTTACAAAAAGTCCTGCAAGCAGCATCTTTGGAGCGGTGCGGTGATATACCGCTCCTGCCCATTGAAAACAACGGGGCAGCTTTTCCGAAGCAGCTGCACACAGACTCAGAAATGCGGAGCGCCGGAGCTTTTAACCCCTTGTGTGTGTGTGGGGGGGGCTTACAAGCGCACCGTCACTATAACAACGGTAAATCCCCGCTGAAACCAGCAGGGATTTACCGCTAACGCCCCCAGTGTGAAAGTGGCCTTAAAAAAATAAAAATAAATAAAAAAATAGTGCCGCACACTGTTCATCTTTGATATCTACCATATTGTCCCGGTACAGAGAAATGTGTTTTGGGGTGCAATTGTAAGTATTAAGTTAAGGGCTTCTATGCCTTAAAGCTGTCAAACCGAAGGGGTGACTTCGACAGGGTCCTGCTACAACGCGAAAAGCAGTGGATCTACTGACTAGGGAGCCTGGTCCCTAAGGGACTCAATACTGAACTCAACTTACAGCTATTTCTGGAACCATAAAGCCAAGTCTGAGTACCTTAATATAAGCTGAAGTCCTGTGACATCCCCTACTTCCCATTCCATGACGAGGAACTAGCATCCATCCAATGACAGATATACATGGGGGATATGTTATCCCAGGACTGATCCTGGCGGGTGATTCCAGCAATAAAATGGTTAGATAATGTTGCAATCGGTGCCCCCCGATTAAATATTTAAACTTGTTAATCCCCCACAGGAGTACCGCGCTGAGCCATTTCTTATGCACAGCTAAAAGGGTGGGGGCTATGTTGAGCCGGAATGGGATAGAAGTATTATGTACGGCCCAGCTGAGGTCGAATCGGACTACCCTGCGAATAAACTATAGAGATGTGGCATGTAACCAACAGAGGCCCCCTTTTACCGATATACCCTTCAGATATGATGGTCCCCCTCAGTGAATCCAGTCCGTAGCCACCCTGGGGGATGCATCATCCGCTTACTCTATCTGATCTTCCTATAACAGATCAACACCTGAGCATAACAGATAAATGCATTCTCTGCTCCCCTTGCAAATCAAAATCAGTTTTCCCCCTACCCCCCTTCTTGACAATCTTTTAGGCTGGGTTCACTCCTATGCGAATTGGATGCAGCTTAAACCGCATCCAATTCGCTGGACACTTGAAAAAACATTGTTTTCAATGTGCCAGGTTCACATATGTGCTGTGCATTCGCACTCTGCATTGCACAGAAAATGTGTGCATTTTCTGTGCAATGTGGTGCGAATTCACAGCCCATGGTGTTCAATGCACTCCGCACTGAACGGGGATATTTTCCCCTGCTCGCTGCCCCTCCCTCAGCTGCTGTGCTGTGAGAACGGACAGGAGCCGCCAAACGGCGGCTCCGCCCCTTCTCGGCGGCAGACAGGCTGGAATTCGCACCGGACTGGTGTGAATGCAGCCTTAGGGTCACATGGGAAATCCTTGGGCCTTCTCTCCACCCTCATATGTGTACTACCCATATACTTATCTATGTAGGGTGGACCATTACCTGGAGGGTCGGTTGGTACCCAGGTGCCTAATGTCGACTAATGAGAAGGAGCCAACTGATGACCCATATTCCCCTGTCTTTGGCGATAAAATGGAGAAGTGAAAATTAGTGTTGTGGCTACGTTTTGAGAACACTCATAGGGAATACCTGACACCTATATATGAGGCACTATGCATATAATGCCACTAGATGCTATCCACTGATACTCATCTCCTATACATTGGCCATTGACTGATATTTATGATTCTGCTATGTTATTTGTCATGTCACTGTTGAATGCACCTGAGCAAAACTGTTACTCCGATATTATGAGTGTATGCCTAACCATGCTGGACAAGTAAATTCATTTATGGGTGACCATAGACTAGTTCAGCTGGTGTCAAAATACTCAACCAGCCAATTACCCACATAGGGTAACAAACTGGGCGGAACCAAACTCACTGGTGAATCTGAGATATGTGGAGAAAGCCTTTAAAAGAGGCACCATCACCAGTGCACTCCCCACCCTGATGAAATTTGCATGTGATGGAATTAAACGCGTCTGTGTTTGTCCCGCCCCCCCCCCTGCCCTGCACACCCCTTGGGTCCCCCCCTGAACCAGGGGGTCATCTACCGCTAGGAACCAGGAGTGTTCCCCACGCAGAACTCAAATCCACAGCCCAGTGTATGTCTGTCTCCAGCTTTGCCGGACCCATCCCAGCCTGACAGGTGCCGTGTCAGCTGACTCACACACACGGTGCTAACCCCGCACTACGGGCTCCGTTGATCCAGGAGCCGAAGATCCACCGCTCTCTGACCAGCATCCACACACCGCACAGAGGACCGGCAGTGTCAGATGACAATCACTACCTCGGAACATGAGGACCCAGAGAAATCAGTGGAGCCATCCGCCCACTGAAGAGGAGAGCTTAGCCTCCAGCCAGCAGCTCCCCTCCGTGTGTGAAGCAGGTTTGAAAGACAGCGGGACTGTGCCTGAGGTGACCGGCTAATCGCGAGTTATATACAGTCAGTGGGGTCCATATCTTTTCCCCGCAGCGGCACCTATTACGGGGCATGGCCACCCGCCACTGAGCGAGACAATACCTGTAAGCTATTGTGACATATGTGCACCTAGGGCTCTATGATCTACAGTGTAAGGGTTTGTGACACTCATCCTGCCAATGATTTACAATGGACTCCTTAACGGTCAAGATCAGCGGCACTTGATTCATTTGTTTTTCAATATGACAGGATCCTCACTACTAATTCATATATCCCAATTTTTAGGTTTTCAGGTATTTAGGGGTCCGCCCTGAGGTGGTGAGTAGCAATCTGCCTCTGACATATATACCAAACGGACTAATAACCCTCAAGGGATCATGTGTCTCAAACAATATTGATGGGCTAATGGAGGCTTGAATTTTGATTAATCTACATGCCACGTGTGTAAAGCACTCAGTACACCATTGGATGGCTGCCTCCCTTACCCCACTCCAGTGACTTTCCTGCCATTATGTCCCATAACTGGATGTGATGTGATTTCTGCTGCTTCTATATCCACTACACTGTTGAATACTACTGGGCATTGATGGGCCTAGAGGTTCCATACCACAGCCAGCAGCACTTAATTGAGCTGGGAGCTGAAGGTCGGATTGCCTAGGATCCATGCAAGAGTCCCTGTCAGATAAATCTTGGCATTAATTGGATATGGTAACGGTGTGTATGTGACCCCGGGGTGTTTTTAAAGACAACGTTGTCATTTTATGCCATGCCAAGCTTAATCGGTTTTCTAATTTGTTGAATTAATAAAATGTTACATGTTATACTAATATATGCCACTAGGTTATCCCTTCTTCTCCCGTTGGAGTTACGGACCATCTTCTGGCAGGGCTCTATCCGCTTCCCTCCTGTACTGTCAATAGTGCTAAGGTCCATTCGTTGGTGAACCCCACCCTATGTGTAGGGTGAGTCGACCATATTACAGTGAACTCAACCCATTATACAGGTTTAGAGATCCATGTCCTCCTTTCCCTCACCCCCGTCCCCTTAGTCGGTAATTGTAAGCATGCCTATGCTGTATGTGAGAAACAACTTGTTAAAATGGCATCTTTCTGGGAAAAAAAAAAACAAACATTTTATTTACTTTGTTCATTGTCCAAAAACTCACCATGCCACTTAATACCCTGGACTGTCTATATTCCAAAAAGGGGATATTTGTACTGCCCTGTCATTTTAGAGCCTCAAGAAATGAGATCGGCCATCAATACATCAGGACTCCTCACTTTTCAAAAAAAAAAAAAAAAATATTATATT
>BLSH010274888.1:762433-773904 GCA_018402905.1 Glandirana rugosa
TGATGTCCTCTACCAGTCTCTGACGTCTGTATCATGTCCTCTACCAGTCTCTGACGTCGTATCGTCTCCTGTACTATGTCTGCAGTCTCTGACCATCTCCTGTACTATGTCTGCAGTCTCTGGCCGTCTCCTGTAATGTATCTGCAGTGTCTTACCATCTCCTGTACCATGTCTTCAGTCTCTGACCGTCTCCTGTACTATGTCTGCAGTCTCTGACCATCTCCTGTACTATATCTGCAGTCTCTGACCATCTCCTGTAGTATTTCTGCAGTCTATGACCATCTCCTGTAGTATGTCTGCAGTCTCTGATCATCTCCTGTACCATGTCTGCAGTCTCTGACCATCTCCTGTACCATGTCTGCAGTCTCTGACCATCTTCTGTAGTATGTCTGCAGTCTCTGACCATCTCCTGTAGTATGTCTGCAGACTCTGAACATCTCCTGTACTATGTCTGCAGCCTCTGACCATCTCTGTACCATGTCTGCAGTGGCTGACCATCCCCTGTACCATGTCTGCAGTCTCTAACCATCTCCTGTACTATGTCTGCAGTCTGTGACCATCTCCTGTAGTATGTCTGCAGTCTCTGACCATCTCCTGTAGTATGTCTGCAGTCTCTGATCATCTCCTGTACCATGTCTGCAGTCTCTGACCATCTCCTGTTGTATGTCTGCAGTCTCTGACCATCTCCTGTATCATTTCTACAGTCTCTGACCGTCTCCTGTATCATGTCTGCAGTCTCTGACCATCTCCTGTAGCATGTCTGCAGTCTCTGACCATCTCCTGTACTATGTCTGCAGTCTCTGACCATCTCCTGTAGTATGTCTGCAGTCTCTAACCATCTCCTGTATCATTTCTACAGTCTCTGACCATCTCCTGTACTATGTCTGCAGTCTCTGACCGTCTCCTGTACTATGTCTGCAGTCTCTGACCATCTCCTGTACTATGCTGCAGTCTCTGACCATCTCCTGTACTATGTCTGCAGTCTCTGACCATCTCCTGTAGTATGTCTGCAGTCTCTAACCATCTCCTGTATCATTTCTACAGTCTCTGACCGTCTCCTGTATCATGTCTGCAGTCTCTGACCATCTCCTGTAGCATGTCTGCAGTCTCTGACCATCTCCTGTACTATGTCTGCAGTCTCTGACCATCTCCTGTAGTATGTCTGCAGTCTCTAACCATCTCCTGTATCATTTCTACAGTCTCTGACCGTCTCCTGTACTATGTCTGCAGTCTCTGACCATCTCCTGTACTATGTCTGCAGTCTCTAACCATCTCCTGTATCATTTCTACAGTCTCTGACCATCAGCTGTATAATTTCTGCAGTCTCTGACCATCTCCTGTATCACTTCTGCAGTCTCTGACCATCAGCAGTATAATTTCTGCAGTCTCTGACCATCTCGTATACCTCCTGTACTATGTCTGCAGTCTATATAGAGAGGCCCCGCTTCAGGTCCCATTAGAGTACTCTGCTTCTCTTCCTGTATTTTGTTTATTGTTATGAGATTGTGGGAGGATATTAGGGTTACAAAGACTCCTTAGGGGAGCATTTCTGTGTTTATGTCACTGCCATAGAAACGTTTGCAAAGGGGGGAGTTATTAAGTTGACTACGCCCATGTGGGGGCGCCAGAAATATTTCTGCACCCAGGCGTCTGTGACCCTAGGATCGGCCCTGCAGGAACCTATCTCTCCTCTCCTTTTTTTTTTTTCTGTGGTGCCCTGTACCATAACAAAGTAGCCTTACATACACTAATCAGCCATAACGTTATGACTACTGTCAGCCAAAGTGAATAAAACTGATTTTCTCTTTTCAATGACACCAGAAATTCAGTGGGATATATTATGCAGCAACGTGTATATTATGTAAGTAATATATTATGCCGTTAAGTGAACATGTTCCTTAAGACTCTATTCACACTTGTGCAACTTCAAAATTGTGCGATTTCCATTGTGACTTTACCATGCAACTTGATGCCACTTTGGATGAGTGTGACTTTGTTAAAACTATGGCTTTGACCAATGAAATTGTTTTGTTTGTGTGCTACAATGTCACTAGACATGTGCAGAACAGAAAAATTGGTTACGTAGACCCAACAGTGGTAAAATAAAGTTGCAATATTGATGAGGGAGAGTGGAGTGGCTCCATTTGCAACAGCAATTATACATGCTGCAGATTCCTGGGGCTGGAATAAGCAGATGGGTTTAATAGCTGACCCCAAACAATGCAATGACAGGCTGATGGTGGCCCCAAAATTCATGACCGTTCACACAGCCAGCAACTACCTGAGGCAATTCCTGCAGCCAGTAATCACATGTACAAATGGAGCCTTATTCTTGAGTGGTTTTAACAAGACTTAGCAGTACAGGTTTGTAAAGGGAAATAATATACAGAAGACTGGGAGGTTGCATTATAGGGGCTTATAGATGGGCCCAAATTCTTCTATCCTATTTTACTACACATTTATTTTCCTGCTAGGTCTGCGGTACAAGTCAATGTAAATAGCGTGTGTTTTTTTTTGTAAGATAAGGGAGGGTTATAGCACCTGTCAGGGTGTTTTTTTTTTTTTTTTTTGTGGGGGTTTTTTTTGCCATTTGTGTCTAATTGGGGAGATTTCTCTTCCCTGACAGAAAACCTATCCATACTAAGAAGCCCTAGTTGTGATTATGTGTTCCCATTGGAAGATTCCCCTCTATTAACATTGTGGGGACAATTCAAATTTTGGCATTTTCTTTCATTGCCAACCGTAAACATGACAAAAGGGGCAAATCTTCATAACAGGAGTACAACCCGCCATAAAAACCAACCCATATTCTAATTCCATCACTCTAACAAACATTTTTCCTTTAGTTATGCTTTAAGAGCCAGTTCACACTTGAAAACACACATTCCCATTTTGACAGCCCATTAGTTTGAATATACAAGAACATAGAAAAAGTGATGCAAACACTACTTTTGAGGATTGCCAGGAGCAGTACTATTCAGTTTGGTGGCCATAAACACTCTGCATTTGGGAGATGCGCCTGAGGTGCCATTAAATAAATGCATCTCACAAAGGCAACTCGTTTAGATACGATACAGGAAATGTGCATGGAGCTTTACTTTCCTGCACCACGGTCTAGTGTGAAGCAGTCCTAACAGTTTTACTGGAATGGATAAACAAAGTATTTCAAGTGCTGCATAGCATGTCTTGGGAAAATGCTGCATCAGGTTCCCTCTAGGACTAGCCTTAGGAACCCTGTAAGATTCCATATGATAATTCAGTATTAGCAGTCAGAGTAGGTTATCAGTCAGATTAAATCTCCCTTTCAGGACCTGAAGACCTAGGCTTTTTGCAGCGTTTTCTTCAAGAAAACAAAAGCCCAACTCCAGGTGGTTTGAAATTTTTACCTTATATAGGATCTCATTTATTCTAGAGGAGGAAAAGCAAAATTTACTTATCTAAACCCCTGCTCCCCCATACTCCAGTGGTAGACTGTCTTTCAGCATCAACACACCCATTGCATTTGCCTTGAGGATGTCTGGACCATATACGACTAGTGCATGGGGATCTATAACAGCTTGCCGTAGCAGAACAGTAAGTAAATATGTCCTGTGTCTCCTAGACCAGTGGTTCTCAACCTCAGTCCCCAAGTTCCCCCAACGGGTCATGTGTTCTGGTTTTTCTTTACTTTGCACAGCTGCTTTAAATCAATGTCATGGTATTGATGAGAGCTATTTTATCTAAGGAAAGTTCACAAAACATAACCCGTTGGGGGGTACTTGAGGACTAAGGTTGAGAAACACTGTCCTGGACCTGAATGAGCAGTTACCCTTGCAAGGAAGAATTTTTCAAGTTTCCCCAGCGTTTGGCTCTAAAGCTCAATTGCAAATTAATTTTGTGTTTGTTCCATAGAGTTAGCCTTCATAAAATGTAAAGTATTCAAATGTACTTTTCTAGAACTACAGCTGCCCTAATATGAACCAGCGAATAGGAATGAATGAGGCTGCAGCGCATGTGCACAGTAGGTGCTTTTTGCAGAAACACAGGACATTTTTAATATAGGTTCAATGGGGAAGCTGCAGAAAAGCATGTAGTGCGTTTTTACCACTATTTGTGTTTTTAATCTGCCCAACAAATCCTCCCCCCCCCCCCCAAAAAAAAAACCACACACACTACAAATTGCATTTAAATCTCAGTAAAAAAAAAATTAAAAAAAGCAAACTGAATGGAGCCCAACACAGGTTTAGCTGGAGAGCGCAAAATCTGGTGCAATTGTGCATGGTAGCCAATCAGCTAACTTCAGCTTGTTCAATTAAGCTTTGACATTAAGCCCTGGTTCACATTTATGCTACTTTGAAGTAGTGCGATTTCAAAGTAGCAAGGTCAGCGCGATTTCAGGTGCTACTTGATAAAAATCTGTGTGGCTTAATGCACAGATGTCTATTGAAATCGCCAAAAGTAGTGCATGAACTACTTTTGCACAATCGGTGAGGCACTGGAGAAAAAAAAATTTGCCATCTCCCTGATTGGAACAGTGCCATTGCCGCCAATAGGCTGTGACTTGTCATGTGATTTGATCTCTCAAATTGCTACAATGTGAACCTGGGCTAAAACCTGGAAGCGGATTGGTTCCTATGCAGAGCTGCACCAGATTCTGCACACTCCAGTTGTAGTAAATCAATCCCATAAAGTTGAGGGGAAGCATTTGACAAGTTGTCCTTCAAGCATGAGCTAAATGACCATTGATACCAAACAGATTGTAATCTGACTACACAATCTATTTTAGATGAACTAAAACGATGTAATTGAGTAATTGCCTAAACTATCCAAATGATTTGTATCCAAGTAGGCAGGTCCTTGCACTACATAGTTGTTGGCAGATCTAAAGGCCCGTACACACGATGCGAAATTCAGATGGGAATTGTCGTTCAAAATTCTTACAGTTAGTATGCTCTTTGACAGATGATTTGCTTTTTTCGTCAGACAAAACCTGGATGTGCAGACTAGTTATTTTTTGTCTGTCAACAACACCACATCCGATTTTCGGATAGGTTGTACAGAAATAGACACACGAAAGTCGAAAGTACAAACATGCATGTTTGGAATCCAGGAACAACCCAGAAGTGTTTGATTGTGTAAACTGGCAATCGTAATTCACAATCAACATTCCTGAAGTGGCAATTGAAATTACGAAATGCAGCATACATAAACTTTTTAATGTCTTTTTAATAGTGAACATAGCCAAAGCGGCCCAAAGGGTGACGCAGCAAAAATGAACTTCCTCTTTATATGCTCGTAGTACGTCACTACGTTCGCTTTTGTCAAACGACAATTGTCATATAGTCAGTATGCTTTACAAAATCATGGACACGTGCTTTTGACAAATCAGAAGCGCCGTCGTATGGCAATAAAACCATGTACACGAGGCTTTAGCATGACTGTACAGTCAAATTGTAACATGTTAAATATAAGGCTGGGTTGACACTTGGGTGTCTGTTTATGAAGCAGTGAAAAATATCCACTGCCGAGTTCGCCTCTGTGTGCCTATTTATGAAGCAATGTAGATCGCGTCTCCTTTTGTGAAGTGAAGCAATCTACAAATGCTTAAAACAGTGGAGAATGCCCCCTGGTTCTGTAATCTCATGAGACATAGCAAGACTACAGTACCAGAAATACACGGAGACAGTGAGATGTCCGTTTATTAAGCAGTGATAAAATTACCGCTGAGTACATGAACATTCTTCGAGGAGACTGCCCAACTCATGTTAATAAAATCATGAGTCCCCCCTACACAAACATATATACATACACACATATACATACATACATACATACACACACGCGCGGTCCCCTAGTTACAAACATCCAACTTACAGAGGGAGACAACAGGCAGTGAGAGGAAATCTACTCATAGGAAGGGAAATTCACTCCTGTAAGAGTTATTATGGGAAAAAGGGGTCTCCACTGATGCTTTATCACCAAGGTTTGTTTCCACAACAACCCGAAATTTTCAAAATCTAATTATCATTGAGACAGGAAGTGAGGGGAAATCTTCTGAACAGAAACATAGACAGCAAAACAAACATTACAGGGGTGTTAATCCTTCCCTATGCCATCCAAAAAGATTTTTGGATAGCATAGGGAGGGGTTAACACCCCTGTAAGGTTTGTTTTGTTGTCTGTCACAGAAAGAGGTAAAATCTTCTAAATAGTGGAAACAAGGATTGGTGAGAAAAACACCTTTTTGCCATTGTATATTACAGGAGCGAATTTCCCTTCCTAAGGGTAGATGTCTTCCAACTTCCTGTTGTCTCCCACAGTTTGTAAGTAGGAGTCATCTGTAAGTTGAATTTTTTTAACTAGGCAACCACCTGTATACACACACACACACACACACGGAGGAAATTGTTACTGTGTTGGGGGGGTCTGACCAAGGAGGAAGTCAATTTTCCTCCTGCCCCAGGGATTCTCTCTTCACTCCCCAATTCACCACCTCTGAGCTGGTGAATCAGGGAGGGTGAATTCTGACACAGATCGCCAGTGGATTGCTGAGATCTCAGCTTCGTAAACTGTCCGTTTCCGAGTCAGTTACAGCTTCTCTGTGTGCGGAGATTATGGGCAAAGAATATGCTCTCCCTCGATCATGGTTTCATAAACCAAACATGAACTGTGGTCAGCGGCGATCCTCAGGATCACTGATGATCAGTTTCATAAACCGACACCTTGATTTGGATGCAGCTGACAGCAGGTGTCCAGCCCATCCCTGTTTCAGGCCTACATTTTTGCCCAAATTCAGACCTGAAATATTTGGAAATCAGTGTCTCCTGTCATACAAATTGGATGTGGGGAAACCCACATAAGTGTGAACCCAGCCTAAAAGTTTACCTTTAGCGCATTAGAGAACTAGGTGTGAAAAAAATGGGGCTTTGCAGTTTTGGTATATGTAGATTATAAATCAGATTTTCTAAAATCCTGTCCATTTGCAAAATTAGTTGCTTTTGGAATAATTTTGTAAATCAACATATGTTGCCTAAGGCTGCTTTAACACTTGGGCGGACAGGGTAGTAGCGGTAAAGTGCTTTACTGCTGTTATAGCAGTGCTTTGGTGCTGCTAGTGGGGCACTTTTAACCTCCCAGGGGTTAAAAAGGGGCTAAAAGCACCCGCTTGGCACTGCTTTCAAATTGCTTTCAAGGCACTTTGAAAGTGGCACCAATTCATTTTAATGGCTGGGGCGGTGTATACACGGCTCCCGCACTGCCCCAAAGATGTTGCTTTGCAGGACTTTTTTCCCATCCTGCAAGAGCACGGCCCCAATGTGAAAGCACTCGGGCTTTTACACTGGGGAGACAGGAGAGGCGGTTTTCAGGCGCTATTGCTAAAAGCGCCTGAAAAACGCCCTGTGTGAAAGGGGTCTTAAAATCAATGCTTTCAAAAACATTGGATTTTGATTTCAAACCTTTGGACACTAATGTGTATAATCATCCAGCAGGCAAATGTGAGAAATCTTGTTCAGCATTACCGGGTCAGTCATTGATGTAATTTGACTTACACACCCTTTAATATTCTCCCATCTCCAGAAGGGGTACATAAGGCACATGTATGTAAAAGCAGAAAAGGACCATTTGAAATAATTAAGGGACACAACATTGCATTTTCTATTTAATTGCAAATACAGTGGCAGCCAACATACTCATTAGGAAAAATACAGTGTATTGCATCAATGATAACCATAGCGCTGACTACTTAAGACTGGGAACATGAAAATGTAGTCATGTTTTTACAGCTGCTTCTTCTGAAACAAGACATTTAAGAGTGTCAAATTGCTGTGCTAACAGAAAAGTTCCCCCTCCCTCCCCAACAATAAATTAGAAAGTGTTAGTATTATACATTATATAAACCCACCTAATGTTACCTTTTATTGCAGGCCCCCTTGCAAATGCAAGGAGAACCTCAAAAAGACAACATGAAAAAGTATACCTAAAGGGAGATGTTAAAATGAGCTACATAGAAGATATAAACTCCAATTTTCAGATATTCTATATTGCATTACAGTAGTAATATTACTCTACAAATATAGCATTCAAAAATGTTAAAGAGCTTCAAACACAATAAGAGCTCCAATATTTAGATATTCTATATCCATCAAGGGAGCCTGCTATGCTGAGAAAAGTAAAGCAGTCTTCTCACATAGCATAAGCAATACTGCTCCGTACAAACAGCGTTTAAAGTGAAGTTCAAGGGGATTATTTATAAAGCAGTGAATGTAACAAAAACCTTCACTGCAGGTGAATGTTGTAATGTGCAGTGAATAATTCACCAGTAAACATTTGGCAAATGTCTCATTTTCTGCTTTATAAAATTTGACCCAAGTGTAGCAGTACTGCCTCTCTTCTATCCAAAAAGAAGTTGTGTTAAAATATACATTTACAAATATTTGACAAGTTCAAATGCTAAGTACTAGCACTTTACTTGCAACATTGTAGCTCAAAGTGTTTTTGCATATTTTTGCAAAAACCTGCTAGAGATCACTAGTTACAGTTCACCTAAGAACATTTTCACCATGTTGCATAGGAAGTTGTCTTCAGTTTTAGACAACTGTTGCTCAGATCCCACAAGTGAAGGAGGGCGGTTGTCTCAGAGACAACCATTTGACCTGTTCTTTAAAAGAACATAGGCCATTTAAAAGCGACGCCGGCAATCTTAAAATCTCCTTCATGGCATCTAGAGTCCTTTAGATATTTAAACACAGCATCATTAAAATATCTTTAAGCAAGAAGTATGGTTTCTTTTTTTTGACCCTATTGTTGTATTTGGCCCATAGGCCTTGTTCACACAGACTTTAGCCCCTGTTAGGTGCAATGGGTTTGATTTACTAAAACTGTATTGTGAAAGATCTGATGCAGCTGTGCATGGTAGCCAATGAGCTTCTAACTTCAGCTTGTTCAATTAAGCTTTGATACAAAAATATGGAAACCAATTGGTTTCTATGCAAAGCTGCACCAGATTTTGCACTCGCCAGTTTTAGTAAATCAACCCCAATGTGTAGAGTAAGCTTTGACAAACATCTTTAAAGCTTTTAGCCACCTTTGAGGGGTCTGCAGCCCCAGTTTGGAGATGTCCAACACAGATTTCAATGCTCGTCACTGGATGTCACTTAAAACAAGCTGCTAGGTTTCAGTAGGCTTTCAACTAGTGTCAAGTAGAACTAAACTATCTAAGATTTCCTGATGAAGCCCACTAGCAGCATGTTTCAAGTTATAGCCAGCCCACCCTGGCCTGTACAGATTTTCCTCAAACTGATGTTGGGGATGCGTTTGAAAACTTCAAGAAACTTGCTTCAAACTAGAGCTTTGCTTAGTGTACCCACTTTTTATGCAAACTAAAGCTCATATAAGGCCAGATTTTCTTTGCAAAGCAGTTTTCTGTCAGGTTTACATTGAAGATGGAGGAATTTAAATGTACCTTTACCATAAAACCAGAAGCAAATAGGATTGGAACTAACAAAGAAAAGTACTAATTGGCAAACTTTCTTAATAGAATGGAAAATACCAGCGTTTGGATGTGGGTGGATGGAATTCTACAGTTCTATTTGTAATTAAACTTTGCTACCATTATGTCACCATACAACCTAAAAGCATGGACTACTTACGGCTGGTCACACAGATCAAGATTATACAAAGAAAGGCTAACGGCAGGTACATTTGGTTGCAATCATATCTTGATACTCTTTATACGCTATAGATTTATCAGGTTCAACAATGAGAACACTCATGGGTCGGTATTCAGATGGGACGCAAGAAGGCCGGGGTATAGAAGAGTCCAGTTTTTCATAGATTATATTTTGAACCATAGTATGTACTGGAGAACCATACCTGTGGCCAACAACCCTAGGGCATATTCCTTTGCAGTAATCTGGGCTATATCGATTTGGTGCCAAGATCCATTTGTCCCAGTTCAGTTGGCTGAAACTGAGTCGAAATCGATGAAGCTCACACTCATTTTGATGATGTACAAATTGTTTGGCTAGCTCACTGAAATTAAATGCAATTGACCCAGTTGGACTGCTCAGTTCTGCGTCTTGGCCTCTTCGTTGGCGAGAAGCTTTTTGCATTTGGAAGTTTTCCGCTAAATCACTGAGATATGAAATTACTTGCCCACTCTGATGCCAGCTGGGAGGACCTATATGCAGCTTTTTCCAGTGGTATGCCAAACTTCTGGTGTCATTTAAATAAAGAAGCAAGCATGGAGGAGATCTTGCTTTTGTTAGAGGTTCCCCTATTCCAAAACTGTAGTGAACCTTGTTCCTCATACATGTCAAATTAAACAGCAGGTGAATGTTTTGCCGATTTGAGACAAAGGGTTGAAGAAAAGAGGTTACATCAATCTCAATCCACCTTTGCTTTTTCTGCAGTTGAAATTCAGATGTATACAGAAGTCTAGTACAGACAGGGCTTGTAGTCTCTTGATCCACAAACTCCAGGCTACAGGTGCAGGAGAGATTTGAAGAGGAATATTGTTTACTTACAGAATAAACCAAGACAGAGCGAAGATGTTGCTCCAATGTAGAGACACTGTTAATATTGAACAACAAGTCGAGGGTTTTCACATCTGTTAAGGGCAGAAAAGGTCACAATTAGCATTTCAAATTACCAAATAGCATAATGTGTTGATGCAAACGTTTCCATAGGCAGTCAATTTGAAATAAGAAAAAAAAAAAGTTAACATTTCTAACTAGAGTTGGGCAAACAGCTCGAACCGAGCAAAAGTTCAGGCCGAACATTGGCTGCTCCCAGTTCGACGAACACCTGCGTTTGCGGGGTGCTCAGTCGGATGTTCGCCCACCGGGCGCACTACATTGCACTGCATAGTGCGTAGCTGCTTAAGGGGAAAAAAAACCCACATTGCTGGCAATAGAAATAAATAAAAACAGTGTGGGGGTCCCACCCCCATAATCCATGGATTTTAAAGGGAAATCCCATGCCAAAATCAAAAAGACTTGGGGTTCCTCCCCCAAAATCCATGCCAGACCCTTATTCAAACATGCAACCTAGCAGGATAGCAAAAGGGGTATAAGCGAGTACCCCCCCCCCCCGTCTCGGGGGGACGGGTGTCGTGGGGAGGTACAACTCCCGTACACCGGACCATACCAAGCCCCCCCCCCCCCCCATGAGCGAATATGGGGAAAACGATAGGACGATCCAACGTACAAACTTATTCCCAGACCGTACCTAAAACCCCCTCCTTGGGGTTCAGAAAAACTAAAACCGTACCCTAAAGGGAAATTTTAGGTACCTAATACCCCCACCCTGGGGGTGTGACAAAAATAAATAAAGATAACGGTCGTTACACCCAAAAAAAAGGGGAATTCGTCGATGCGTGATACGTCACGTTACATCACGCGGGCCACCCGCTTGTAGGCTGACTCGTGGGGCGTTTGCGTCCACAAGCAGCTTGACCCTCGTCGGTTACAAGCCGGACTTGAAAACGAGCCA
>BLSH010274888.1:781007-856330 GCA_018402905.1 Glandirana rugosa
AGTGAAGTGGGGGAAATATCCTCTACTCAATGCGGAACACACCTGCGAATTAGATGCGTGCCCATTGAACAAAATGGAGCTGGAATTCGCACCACAGAAAAAACACACGTTTTCTGTGCAATGCGAATGCACCGCACATATGTGAACTGGACACAAAGAAAGCAACATGTTTTCAAGTGTCCTGTAAATTGAATGCGGTGTAAGCCGCATTCAATTCGCAGAGGTGTGAACCCAGCCTAAAACACCTGTCAGTTTTTATTGCGGCCTGTGCCCCCACTAAGGATATTCACCCCCTCCATTTGTCCGGTTTACTATTACCATTGAAAGTAAAAGAAAATCCCCAAATTTTGGGTTCTCCCCAGAAAATTAATATTGGGGAAATCTTCCAATGAGGACACTAGTTCTGGAGACCTGGGGGTCCCCAAGGAATTCCGTTCATTTGCAGGGATTTCCTCTCACTTCCTGTTTGGCTTTGGGACAGGAAGTGGAGAAATCTCTAATGGGACAGATGAAAAAAAAAAAAAAAATCCAACAAGGGTTCTAACCCTCCCTTACTGTAGCCAAAATGGAAAAAAAAAAAAAAAAGTTTTGCCCATAGTTCTACTTTAACCCCTACAGATCCACACTATTGCCGAAGTACGGCTCCAGCGCGGATCTGAAATGCCGGGATGACGTCCATGGACGTCGTCCCCTGTGCACGCTCTCGGCGCGCCCCCTGGAGGCAGCGGCGGCCGTGCCCGTGGGTTGGGCGGACTCGATGTCTGCTCAAGACCCACGATCGCCTTATAGAGCTGCAGAACGGGGAACCGCCGATGTAAACACGGCGGTTCTCCGTTCTGTGACAGGGGACATACCAGATCTACTGATCCCTGTCACTGGGATCAGTTAGATCTGTTATGTCCCGACCAGCCCCGCCCCCCCACAGTTAGAACACACCCAGGAAACATTGTTAACCCCTTCACTGCCCCCTGCAGGTTAACCCCTTCACTGCCAATGACATTTATACAGTAATCAGTGGACATTTACATTTCTGATCGCTGTATAAATGTCATTGGTCCCAAAAAGGTGTAAAAAATGTCCGACATTTCTGCTGCAATATCGCAGTCCCGATAAAAATCGCAGATCGCTGCCATTACTAGTAAAAAAAATAAATACAATAAAAACGCCATAAATCAATTCCCATAGTTTGTAGACGCGATAACTTTTGCGCAAACCAATCAATATATGCCGATTGCGATTTTTTTTACCAAAAATATGTAGAAGAATATATATCGGCCTAAACTGATGAATCATTCTTTTTTTTTTTATGGATTTGTATTTTAGCAAAAAGTAAAAAATATTGTTCTTTTTTGCAAAATTGTCGCTCTTTTTTTTGTTTATAGCGGCGATCAGAAATGACGCAGAGGAGATCAAATACCACCAAAAGAAAACTCTATTTGTGGGAAAAAAAGGATGCAAATTTTATTTGGGTACAAAGTCGCACGACCGCGCAATTGTCATTCAAAATGCTACAGCGCTGAAAACTGAAAATTGGTCTGGGCAGGAGGGGGGTTTAAGTGCCCAGTAAGGAAGTGGTTAAGTACTGACCCATGACAAGTATGTGTATATCAGATATTGTGTGACTTCACTGGCTGCATGCTTATTTCTGGTCAGTGGCTGAACAATGAATAAGAGGACATGGATGTTTGGGCAAGTTTGACAGCGTTCGATTTCTTTCTTGATGGCTTCACGCTAAAGACTGGTTCATGCACCTTGTACATGCTCTTCTCAGTCTGTTTTGCTTTACTTCTAAAGGCTAAAAACATGTTTAGTTATGAAGAGGTTAATGCCTGAGCATAAATGCCAGGCATTTGACGCCAACATGGCAGCATACTACCACATGTATGGAGTCATGGATTGGTGCCAGGAAAGGAAACTTGGGGTATTTGATACAATTTATCTGGTGCCAACATGGCAGCATACCTGTGGTAGTATGCAGCCATGGATTAGCACCAGGGAAGGAAAATGATGGTAAGCATTTGATACAATTTTCCATTTTATAACTGGGATAAGAGGCTGTAGTAACCCAGGGCAACCAATCAGCTCATAGTCTGCTGCAATAAAGTGCCAATACAATATTAATGTCTAGAACTGCCTTATGTCATACACTTCAAAATGTTAATTTAATATTTTGTGTGTGTAAAGTGGTTGTCAACTCGTGACAACCACTTTAACTTACAGGTACGCCTATAATAAGGCTTACCTGTAGGTGCCCTGCATATCTCCCAAACCTGCACGGTTTAGTATATATGCAGTGTACTAGATGTGCCAACGTCATTTCACCACATGCGCAGTGAAGAGACGGCCTCCATGCCTTTTCTCCACTGAGATCGTGCCATGACTGGCGCGTCACATGACTCCAGCCAGTCACAGAGCCAGAGATCGTGGCCCCGGAAGGAATATCGGCAGAAGATGGATGCAGCCTGCTCAGGAGACATCGCTGAACGTCGCAGGCTTTGTTTACAGGTAAGTGACACATAATGGGCTACTATGCGATGCATAGTAATGCAATATGGTTCTACTTTGCAGGGGAATATAGAGGAAGTAAACCCCATCAGAGTTTACTTCCTCTTTAAGGCTCGGTTCACACCTAGGCGACTTGCGATGCGACTTGTGTCGCCTCAAGTCGCTTGACATTGAAATCCCATTGAAATGAATGGGAGCCGTCTTAATATACACTACTGAAGTTGCTCCGACTTCAGAAACGGTTCCTGTACTACAAGGCGACTTCTATCCGACTTGTGCCCATAGAATTCAATGGAAGTCACCTCCAAGTCAGATCCCCCATATATATTGAAGTAACTTTACAATTCAAAAGAAAAGAATTTTTGAAGGCAACCCCCTCCCTCCCTTCTCTGATTGGCCACAGGCAAAGTCGCCTGGCATGGAGTCACGTTATAAGTCACGCTGAAGTCGCCTTCAAATAGCCTAGCAAAGTCGCCCCCAAAGTCGGATCGCTTGGGTGTGAACCGAGCCTTAAAGGTAGAAGCACAAATATTTTTAAGTCATTTGCTGAAAGCGATACTAGAAAAAGTTGTGGATTGTTACCATTTCTGATACTAACTTTTTAGCTCTTCTCTTGGTCCCACTTTGCACTCAGTTCTCGGTGTAAATAGACGGACCGTATTATATTCTGTGCTCTTATGGGCCCTGGGAACTCCTTCCTTGGTGGCCAGCATTTTATACAGCCTTTTCATGTATTTGATGGCTACTGATTGAGGGCCTGGGGTTTCTTTCTTCCAGTCTGGGCGCTCTGACAGCTCCTTGAGCAAGGGTGGTAGCAGACTGTAGGCTTGGCTGTCGTATAGCAGTCTTGAACCGCCTGCAGAGGATAAGGCCAGCCAGGTACAATAGCAGAAGCACACAAAAAGTGTCACAGCCATTCCTTGAAGGAGAGTAAGCTTAGCTATCCAAATCCCTCCATGTCAGATCACAGGGAGCCCCAGGCAAGCTGGCTCTGACACTTACTTCCTTAAATTAGTTTCACCTGCTTTTCACCACTGGTGGTATTAACTATTTCATCTCTGCATAGAGAAGTTAGGAAAGCTGATAAAGAAGTCCTAAAGCTGGAGCGGTTAGCAGTTAGGTTTAAGGCTGGGTTCACACTGCGGCGATCTCAGAGATCGCATATGATTTCGCACCGCACTGCAGTGTGAACCATATGCGATCTCTGTGTGATGCAAAATCAGCCATAGAGATTGTATGGCTGAATTTGCATCGCAATCGGAGCAAACTCACACAGGACCCTTTTTTTTCGCAGGGTCAGAATCGGATCGCATGGTGGTTCACACCATGTGATTCGATTCCTGTGCGAGTTTACAGTTTGCAGTGCGATATGCGTACTGATTTGGGGGTGTCATTAACATTGTATTGACACTCCCCAGAGTTCGCATATGGCAGTGTGAACTGCCATTCAGAGATATGCGATGTGGGAACCCGCAGTGAATTCGCAGGGTTCCCGCATCCTTGCAGTGTGAACCGAGGCTAATATTTCATGATATGTAAAGTTACAGTTGTGATCAGCTGACATGGGAAACAACCCAAATTTGTGTTTTTCCCTGTTTATCCAGTTTTAATAAATCAGCCGCTATGTACGATAGAATTGAATATGATTTTAAAGTAAATGTATATGAATTTAATATACATTTCATGCAAACCTTCACTTTGGTTTGGTTTAACCCCCACAATTCTAAGCAGGATATACTTATGCCTCGTACACACGAGTCGACGATTGTATACAACAGGTCGTACGAATGACCATTGTATGCAAAATCGATCATTAGTGCGTGCGATTAGAACAGCTGACGTACGACGGTCGTACAACAGGAGTTGGATGAGCAAACTAGAAAACTTTGGTAGTACCAACAAGCGGTCATACGACCCTTGTATCGCGTGTACAGAAAAGTTGGTCCAACAAGTTGTATTGTGCACAACACGCATGCTCAGAAGTCTGGGACGGCCGGACACTAAATACATGCACCCAAACTTTCTCTTTATACGTTCATAACACGTCACTACGTTCGGCTTGGTCGTACGATTGTGTAGTGCATGTCAGTATGCGAGATACAACAGCCAACATACGATTTGAGCCGCTCGGTCGTATGATCGTCGACCCGTGTGTACGAGGCTTAACTTCTCCTTTACTCCCCTGCTGCTCTGGACTCAAAGGAAATATGGGGTACTTCTAGGCATGGAGGAGCAAGTAACGCAATCCATGTGACCGCACTGTGTCCATCAGTGCGGTCACACTGGGTGTCCATGTCTGTGTGAGCTACAACTCCAGCTATGACTTTCCCTTGCAATCCCAGGAGATGAACAGCAAGCAAGGAAGACAAGAATATACACTATATTGTCAAAAGTACTGGGACACCTGCCTTTACACTCACATGAACTTTAACAGCATCCTCGTCTTAGACCATAGGGTTCAATATTGACTTGGCCCACCCTTTGCAGCTATAACAGCTTTAAGGCCCCTTTCACACTGAGGCGCTTTCCTAGTGTTTTAAATAGCGCTTCCAAAACGCTTCTAAAATGCTGCCCATTAATTCCAATGTACCTATTCACACTGGAACGTCGCGCTGGCGCCGCATTTAAAAAAGTCCTGCAAGCATGATTTTTTTGTGCTTATTCTGAGCGCTAAAAATAGCAACAAACAATTCCTGCGCTCGGATGCATCAACCAACGGTAAAGGCCTGACCAAGAATAGAATCCTTTATGGACGTTACGCTCCCTTTGCACGTGATGGTCTTGCTGCCCTCCCCAAGACCATGGGAATCCGAATAAAACTAGAGAAAGATACAAAGAAGAGAGGGGCTCACCGACCTAGTGCAATACCATAAGACCATTTATTACAAATTTAAATGAGGCATAAAATATACTCACAAACGGAGCAGTATAAAAAGCATCTAAATCGTAGATAGTGACTTCATTCAAAGACCCAGTCTATCTCCACCACAGCAGGGGGGGGGATCCAGATGGTGTCCTACGTAAGGCTAACACGTTTCCAGGGCGAACCCTCTTCCTCAGAATAAAAATAGTTCATTAAAAACGCCCATATACATTGAAATTAATGTAAAGCAATTTAAAAGTGCATTAAAAGCGCCAGCAAAATGCCCAGAGGCTGTGGAAAAGTCAAAATACCAGGAAGTAAACAGGATGTGATGTAGGGGGTTGTGCTATTCAGTTAACGCTAGTGCTTCACCTGTGCATTAGCGCTAATTATAGTGCTAATGCGGCAAAACCGCGGGGAAAACGCGGTAATAACACTTGATGTTTTGCACGCGTTTTTCCAACGCCTCGGTGTGAAAGGGGCCTTACTCTTCTGGGAAGGCTGTCCACAAGGTTTAGGAGTGTCTATGGGAATGTTTGACCATTCATCCAGAAGCGCATTTGTGAGGTCAGGCACTGATGTTGGATGAGAAGGCCTGGCTTGCAGTCTCCACTCTAATTCATCCCAAAGGTGTTCTATCGGGTTGAGGTCAGGCCAGTCAAGTTCCTCCACCCCAAACTTGCTCATCCATGTCTTTATGGACCTTGCTTTGTGCATTGGTCCAAATCATTTGGTGGAGGGGGGATTATGGTGTGGGGTGGTTTTTCAGGGGTTGGGTTTGGCCCCTTAGTTTCAGTGAAAGGAACTCTTAAGGCATCAGCATACCAAGACATTTTGTACAATTTCATGCTCCCAACTTTGTGGGAACAGTTTGGGGATGGCCCCTTCCTATTCCAACATGACTGCACACCAGTGCACAAACAAGGTCCATAAAGACATGGATGAGCAAGTTTGGGGTGGAGGAACTTGACTGGCCCGCACAGAGTCCTGACCTCAACCTAATAGAACCCCTTTGGGATGGATTAGAGCAGAGACTGCGAGCCAGGCCTTCTCATCCAACATCAGTGCCTGACCTCACAAATGCACTTCTGGAAGAATGGTCAGTCATTCCCATAAACACACTCCTAAACCTTGTGGACAGCCTTCCTAGAAGAGATGAAGCTGCTATAGCTACAAAAGGCTGGCCAACTCACTATTGAACCCTACGGACCCATGCCCCGTACACACGGTGCGACGGTCGTATGAAAACGGTCATACGACCGATTGTTGTACGATCATCCGAATGTTAGTAGTCACTATTAGAACAGCCGACGTGTGGCGGTCGTACAACAGAAGTTGGATGAGCAGACTAGAAAACTTTGGTTGTACAACAAGCGTTCGTACGACTGTTGTATCGTGTGTACAGAGAAGTTGGTTCAACAAGTTGTACTGCGCAAAACACGCATGCTCAGAAGTCAGGGACGCTCGGAAGTATCCGTTCGTGTAAACCTACATTCCTAATTTACAAATCACATTCACCTGAACGTCCTTGTTATACGCTCATAACACGTCACTACATTAGGCTTGGTCGTACGATCGATTAGTGCATGTTAGTATGCGAGACACAACAGCCAACATACGATTTTGGACTCACGGTTGTACTACCATCGCATCGTGTGTACGAGGCTTTAGACTGGGATGCTATTAAAGTTCATGTGTGTGTAAAGGCAAGCGTCACAATTAGGGTTGCCACATCATCCCTTTAATCCAGGACACATATTAATTACCCAGGTTCTGTGTCCTGGATTAAAGGGATGATGTGGCAACCCTAGTCACAATACATTTGACAATATAGTGTATGTGTAGATCTGCATTAAAAGGGATCCTGTTTCTTTGACCTGCACAGGTTCGCTTTAAAGCCCAACTATGTGCTATTTTTTGATATCCTAAGCCTTTTTCTCCATAAATCCTCTTGAGTCTCAGAGCAGTTTTTGTTTTGGTGATGTGTTGGCTCAACATGTTAAATCTTAAGGCCCCTTTCACACTGGGGCTGGCGGGCGGTAGTGGTAAATCCCCGCTAGTTTCAGCGGGGATTTATCGCTGTTATAGCGGCGCTATGGCGCCGCTATGCAGTCGGGTGCGCAGCACTTTTAACCCTTCTCCGGCTTTCACATTGGGGTGGATGGGGAGGGATTTTTGAGGCGCTTTACAGGCGCTATTTTTAGCTAAATAGCGCCTGTAAAGCGCCTCAGTGTAAAAGGGGTCTTAGGCTCCTTTCACACCAAGGCATTGAAAAAAAGCCTGTAAAATCCTGTAAAACGCCATGATTTTAGTGTGCGTTTTTGCCACGCTTTTGAAGCGTTTTTCAAGCGTTTGCCTTCTTGATCATGTGACCTTTCCCACAGCCTCAGTGCACATTTCAAGCTTTTTTCAAGCGTTTAACCATTATTTTCAATGGACATGGGTGTTTTTGAGGCGTTCTTTTGAGCGCACAAAACAAGCTGAAAAGATGCTGCTTGCAGGACTTTTAGCAACGCCTAGCAAGCGCGACTCCTCGGTGTGAAAGCATCCATTGAGATGCATGGGTAGTGTTTTTGATGCTCTTTTTATGTGCTAATTTTAGTGCAAAAAATGCCTGAAAAACGCCTTGGTGTGAAAGGGGTCTTAAGGTTTTATAATCTACCCTAAAGTATTATACATCTTTTTTATTGGCTTTAATTTGGTCCGTAGCGTTTGCAGCATCCGAAATTTGTGCTGTTCAATAAGGCTCCATGCACACTGGGCTTAAAAAAAGTCTCTTCTCTTAGGAGTAAAAAACGCTTAGGTCTCATGCACACTAAGCCTCGTACACACGGTTGGATTGTCGTACGACCGCGCAAATCTGATTTTGTAAAGAGTACTGACTATACAAAAATTGTCGTTCGACAAAGGCGAGCGTAGTGACGTACTACGAGCGTATACAGAGGAAGTTCATTTTTGGTACGTCACCCTTTGGGCCGCTTCCGCTAATTTCCCTATTAAAAAGATATTAAAAAGATGGTGATGCGCGCTGCATTTTTAATTTCAATTGCCCCTTCACGAATGTTAATTGTGAATTACGATAGCTAATTTACACAACCAAACTCTTCCAGGTCGTTCCTGGATTCCGAACATGCGCGTTTGTACTCTCGACTTTTGTGTGTCGATTTCTGTACACACCATCCAAAAATCTAACGTGATGTTGTGGACAGACAAAAATTTACTAGTCTGCACATCCAGCTTTTGTCTGAGCAAAAAAGCAAATCAGCTGTCGAAAGGAGCATAGTAACGGTAAGAATTTCGGATGACAGGCTGACAAACGACAATTCCCATCCGAATTTTAACCACTTCAGCCCCGGAAGGATTTCCAGCTTTAGGACCGGAGCCCTTTTTGCGATTCGGCACTGCGTCGCTTTAACTGAAAATTGCGCAGTCGTGCGGCGTTGTACCCAAACGAAATTTGCGTCCTTTTTTTCCCACAAATAGAGCTTTCTTTTGGTGGTATTTGATCCCCTCTGCGTCATTTCTGATCGCCGCTATAAACAAAAGAAGAGCGACAATTTTGCAAAAAAAAAAAACAAATTTTTTACTTTTTGCTAGAATACAAATCCAAAAAAAAATATAAAAAAACATTTTTTTTCACGGTTTACATTCTTCCTCATATTTGCGATAAAAAAAATTGCAATCGGCGTTTATTGATTGGTTTGCGCAAAAGTGGCCGCGTTTATGGATGATGAGAATTCATTTTTGGGGGTTTTTTTTTACTAGTAATGGCGGCGATCTGCGATTTTTAGCGGTACTGCGATATTGCAGCAGACATGTCGGACTATTTTGACACTTTTTTGGGACCATTGGCATTTATACAGCGATCAGTGCTATAAAAATGCACTGATTACTGTGTAATTGCCATTGGCAGTGAAGGGGTTAACCTGCATGGGGCGCTCTAAGGGTTAACTATGTTCCCTGGGCGTGTTCTAACTGTATGGGGACTGCCCTAGCTGGAGAAGGGAAGTGGTCACAGCCTTCGTATACAGGAAGGCTGTGATCACAGCCCTTCCCCCTTCACAGAATGGAGGTCCGTGTTTACATACACGGACCTCCGTTCCTTCACTCCGGGGAGGCCATCGCGGGTAGCCGGCGGCAATCGAAGCATTTAGCAGCGTTTCGTTTAGATGCGTTTGTTATTTATTTAAGGAAAAAATGCTTCTAGATGCGAACATGGCAAAACGTGTCATGTAAACGCGGCTAAACAGCCTGTTTAAGCGTTGGTTTCTAGCTGTCAAAAAACTCTTCAGGGGAGGTTGAAAAAGCGTCCCGCGTGCATGAAGCCTTATAGAGCATTTTTTGTACAAGGTTTAGGAGAGTTTTAACTTATTTCTGCCAGAAAGCTCCAATCACAAAGAGTTTTTTTTTTCCTGCCTCTAAACGTTTAGCTCAAAATATGCCAGTAATCGTCCTAATGTGCATGGACACATAAGATAACATTAAGGCCTCATATACACTGCTGCTTGTAAACGGACGTTTTAAGGCATTTGGACGTTTTTTTTTCAGCTGCCCCTGAACTTTCCTCTATGTTATTTTATCAGTACATTTACACAGGGTCGTTTAAGGTCGTTTCCAGGCAGTTGAGTTTAAAGGCTTTTTTTGGAACGCAAAAAAATGGGCTCAGACGCCAGTTCAGAGGCATTTGAAGCGCCAAACAGCTTGTAAACGCGCCTAAACGCAGTAACTCGCGTCTAAGGCTGGATTCACACCTGTTCGGTGCGAATTCCAGCCTGTCTGCTGCTGGGAAGGGGCAGAGCCGCCCTTCGCTGGCTCCTGTCCGTTCCCACAGCGCAGCAGCTGCGGGGGGGAGAGATGGGGGAGGGGCCACGAGCAGGGGAAAATATCCCCGTTCAGTGCGGAGTGCATCTCCGTGTTAGATGCGCTCCCATTGAACATAACGGGATGGGAATTCGCACCGCATTGCACAGAAAAGGCACACCTTTTTTGTGCAATGCGGAGTGCGAATGCACCGCACCTATGTGAACCGGACACATTGAAAACAATGTTTTCAAGTGTCCTGCGAATTGGATGCGGTTTAAGCCGCATAGGTGTGAACCCAGCCTAAGACTGTTTTGTTTACAGGCGTTTCCATTTAAAAAAAAAAAAAATCTTTAAAAACGCTCCTAGACGCGAACGCGGCAAAACGCCGTTAAACGTGCATGCAAAACGCAGCAAAACGGACGTTTTAGATGCCGGCTTCTAGCTGTCAAAAAAAAATCGTTCAGGGGAGGTTGAAATAGCATCCCGTGTTAATGGAGCCTAAGTAGCTTCTACAGGCAGAACACAAAACTCCTGTAGAAGCTACATTTTTTTAAGCCAGGGGGCATGGGGCATTAAAGGTAAAGTGAAATTGAACTGAGTGACAGGTAGGGTTTCTATGGCAGAAGAGACTCTATTGGTCTCTTCTGTTATAAATGCTTCTCCCTGCCAGAGAGCGGCAATGTACACTGAGCCAAGCATTAAGTAGCATACATTTATGTGCTCTGTGCTGTGCCCTTCTGTGCTGTGATGATGTGACTCCTGTTCACATGCATAGAGTGACATCATTGCAGCCCGGCTGATCATACCAAATGCAGAGGGAAGACTTGAGCGGAATGAAGTGTGACAGCGGAGAGCACTGACAACACAGTGGTGAAGGGTATTGTTTGATAGGTATGTCTGCCATAATGTGCTGATATGCGGGGGATATCAGCACATGGCATAAAGCTCTTGGGGGCCCATTTGATATAAAAAAAAACATGGCAATGAATTCTGCTTTAACCACTTCAGCTCCGGAAGGATTTCCCACTTTAGGACCAAAGCACTTTTTGCGATTCGGCACTGTGTCGTTTTAACTGACAACTGCGAGGTCATGTGACATTGTACCCAAGCGAAATTTGCGTCCTTTTTTCCCCACAAATAGAGCTTTCTTTTGGTGGTATTTGATCACCTCTGCGTCATTTCTGATCGCCGCTATAAACAAAAGAAGAGCGACAATTTTGCAAAAAAACCCCCAAATTTCTTACTTTTTGCTAAAATACAAATCCAAAAAAATATATAAAAAAACATTTTTTTCCCATTGGTTTTGGCCGATTTATATTCTTCCTCATATTTTTGGTAAAAAAAATTGCAATCGCAGTTTATTGATTTGTTTGCGCAAAACTTGCCACATTTACGGATGATGAGAATTAATTTCTGGGGTTTTTATTTTTTATATTTTACTAGTAATGGCGGTGATCTGCGATTTTTTTGTGGTACTATGATATTGCAGCGGACATGTCGGACCATTTTGACACTTTTTTTGGGACCATTGACATTTATACAGCGATCAGTGCTATAAAAATGCACTGATTACTGTGTAAATGCCATTGGCAGTGAAGGAGTTAACCTGCAGGGGGCGCTCTAAGGGTTAACTGTGTTCCCTGGGCGTGTTCTAACTGTGTGTGGGCTGGGCTGGCAGGGGAAAGGGAGTGATCACAGCTTCCATATACAGGAAGCCTGTGATCACAGCCCTTCCCCCTCTAACAGAATGGAGATCCATGTTTACTTACACGGACCTCCGTTCTCTCACTGCAGGGGGGCCATCACGGGTAGCCGGCAGCGATCGAGTCAGCCCTACCCGCTTCCTGGCCCCCCGAACACAGTGAGCGCGCGAGTGCACCTCCGGCGGCGTGCTCTCACAGCACTAGTTAGTGCAGCCGCTGTCATATGACGGCTGTTTGCAATAACGAGCCACTCTGTCGCCGCCAGACTGCGGTCGGCAAGTGGTTAAAAAGATTTTGTTGACCTGCGTTGAGGTTATTCCAAATGCATGTCAAATTTAGATAATCAATGTCCCTCAACATAAGCCCTAAAATACAGCCACTGGGGGGGACAAGTGGATTAGCATGGGTTGATAAAGGGGAGGAACACGGAGCCCAGGACTGAGCATTAAAGCAATATTAAATTCAAAAGCAAGCATTTATTATATTGCAGCTTACCAATTCTTAGATGTGATGGCTGCATTCGTTTTCTTGTTTAGGCTTTCTTTCTTCTATTTTTACCTGGTGATCCAGCCTGAAAGCCTGTTGTTTTTCAAAAGCACAAGCTCTCTTATAGATGTTCAGTTTATAGAAGTGAGACAAACCATTTAACAGTGGCGGGGCGCTTACAATGATCAACTTTTATTTATTTATGTAAAAACTTTATCCCAAAAGAAAAGAAACTCTTTGCTGTAATTGGTTACAGAGTGTGCACTGGAGTTTAGCTTCAATTTGTTAGTATATTTAACACTACCCCCCCACCGACTGACAGTTCTGCTGCTTGCTGCGACCCCTGTACTCTTTCATGCAGTGTGGGGGCTGTCTTATATGAGAGGTACAGTGCATCCGGAAAGAATTCACAGCGCTTCACTTTTTCCACATTTTGTTGTCATTATTGGGTATAGTTTGTAGAATTTTAGGAAAATAATGCATTTAATCCATTTTGTTTTAAGATTGTAACATAACAAAATGTGCAAAAGTGAAGGTCCTGTGAACACTTTCTGGATGCACTGTATGGTGTTGGCCAGATCCCCGGGTGAAAACACAGGGAAAAAGCCTAAAAAAAAGAAAGAAAACTGTTGCAGCCACCACATCTAAGGATTGGTAAGCTGCAATATAATACATTTTTGGTTTGGTTTGGGATTTAATATCTACTTTAACGCGTAGGTAGTGCCAGGTAGAGGCGCACATACACAATGGCATAATCTAGTTTGTATATCTTAAAAAGTATTGGTTCTTATTTTATTATTATTTTTTATGTTGCATATCTGTCAGTTGGTTGAACTGGATGGACTTATGTCTTTTTTTCAACCAGAATAACTACAGTATGTAACTATGTAACATCCATATTGGTCATGCCAGATGGCAAGACATACAGCAGCTACAAAGACTAGAGCTGGCCATAAACGTGAGATGACAGCTACCTAATTTGTTAGGTTTTGGCTACATGGAGTAACAATCACATTCTTGCCAGGTCGCTTTCATCATCCACACCTGTATGAAAAGTTGTTCATGTTTATGGAACTGCCATATTTTGCCTCTGGTTGTTCAGATTGTGCCTGGACCACTCTCTTGGGTCTCAGGCATGGGTGCTCAAGCTGTAGCCCTCCAGGTGTTGCGGAACTACAAGTCCCATGAGGCATTACAAAGCTGATAGTTACAAGCATGACTCCCAAAGGCAAAGGTGTGATGGGAAAAAGGCTTACAAGATATAGTATTATTTCATATTAATGTTCCTATTGTATCTTTGCAGTGCAATAGAAAAAACATCATTTTGGGGTTTTTAGCCTACTCTCAAGGAGGTTTCTAGATGTTTTGTTGGTTGTTTTTTTTTTTATGCTGGTCATACATTGGTTGTTTTTTTTTATGCTGGTCATACATTGGTTGTTTTTTTTATGCTGGTCATACATTGGTTGTTTTTTTTTTATGCTGGTCATACATTGGTTGTTTTTTTTTTTATGCTGGTCATACATTAGCAAATCAATTCTCAGGATGCTTTTCACTCTCACCTAAGGGCAGCATGGTCTGGAACAAATTAGGCCACCCAGTGTGGTGACTGTATGTAGTTTGCTGAGTTTTGTCAGTATTGAGGGCTCGTTCTCACTTTGCTGCTCATATGCATTGCGTTAACGTGCAATATCTCATGCACCAATGCACAAGAACGGACAAAAAAAAAGAAAAGAAAAAGAAAAAGCCATTAAACACTTCTTCCAACACAGCTCACCATAACGCACAGTAGCGAGTGACCATGCAATGTGGTGTTCTGCAATGCATGCGTGCTGGAGCTGCATTGGGGTGCCATTCATTTGGAAAAGCACTGCATCACAAAAGTGTCCTTCTGCTTTGAATGTTAGAGCCCTTTCACACTGGGGCCGCCCGAGAGTCAGCGGTAAAGCGCTGCTAGTTTAGCGGTGCTTTATCGCTGTTATCGCCGCTATTCGGGTGGCAGCAAGAAGGAGTTAAAAAGTGGTGAAACGCCCCAGCACGCGGAGCTTCCTGAGTGGTGTACAGCCACTTCTGAAGCGCTGCCCATTCATTTCAATGGGCAGGGGCGGTGGAGGAGCGGTGTATACATCGCTCCCACACTGCTCCATAGATGCTGCTTGCAGGAGTTTTTTTCCTCTCCTGCAAGTGCGCCGCCCTAGTGTGAAAGGACACACTGACTTTAATGGAGAGGCGCTTTACAGGCGCTATTTTTAGCTCAAAAACGCCTGTAAAGCGTCTCAGTGTGAAAGGGGTCTAAGAGTCGTTCACTATTACAAGAAAACTGTTTTGGCCAGTGCATAGGCATCTGTAGAGTTCACATTCTGTAATGTGTTGATTTTTGGCACATTTATTTCATGACTTTTCCCATTTCTGTTTGGAGCGTTGAAGTTCCTTGACGTCGGACTGCTCTAGGGCTGCATTTCGGGAATCTGAATTGTCTGTGTAATTGTTTACAGAACTGATTTGGCATCCTTGACTAGTAAAGCTCTCAGTTTTGTTTGCACGAGCAATAGAGGTATCTGGCATTTAAAGTAGTTTAGTCATTGTCACCTGTCACAAGCTATTGCTCTTATAAAATTAACATTAAAGTGGGTGAGGCATTTCATATAGGTGTTTTAATACTACTCTACCACAGCAGTATTCTTGTTTATGAGGTAATACGCCTGTTCGTAAAGTATAAGTAATGCAAACCATTTTTTTTTTAGTTTTCAATAAATTCTCTGTAATAGCCTGTACACAAGATCCGAAAATCGCACTACAGATCATCATTTTTTTTGGTTGCTAGTCTCATATCGAAAATGAAGAGTTTACTAAAGTGACGAAAATTCTCATATGACAGAATAAATATACAGGATGTTATGTGTCGTAGTGTATTTGTATTGTATTTTTGAACGATAACTGTACTGATTAAACGAAAATCGTACGACCTGGTATCGTACGAGAAAAATTTTCGTGCTTGTCCCATAATGATAATATCAGATGAACGGTCATGATCGTATCTCGAAAGCTGTGTCCTAACGATCCGATTATCGTACGATGGCTTCCAAAGCAGTATTTTTCATACAGTTTTCGGATTGTGTGTACGGGCCATTAGACAGCTGTCAAAATTTTCTCAATCTGTTCTGTGAAACCAGTGTAGTGCTTCCCCCCAAAGGAGCCACTGGTTAAGATGGGTTCTCTGTTGTTTGCCTCGACCTCCATTCCAACTTTAGCTCTTTTGACACTCTAGGTTGAGTGTTCACACTGCTGCGATGCAGGAACCCTGCAAATCCACTGTGGGTTCCCGCATCGCATGTCTCCCAGCGGCAGTTCACTTTGCTATATGCGAACTGCGGGGAGTGTCAATAGAAATCTAATGACACCCTCAAATCAGTTTGCATATCGCACTGCGAACTGCAAACTCGCACAGGAATCGGATCACATGGTGTGAACACCCATGCGATCCGATTCTGCTGCTGCGGAAAAAAAGGGCCCTGTGCCAGTTTGCTCTGATTGCGATGCAATTTAACCCATACTATCTCTATGGCTGAATTTGCATCGCACAGAGATCGCATGTGCAAGTGCAGTGCGAATCACATCCAATCTGGCCGCACGCAGCAGTGTGAACCAGCCCTTAATGTACTAAAGCATGCAATATCACTGAAAGTAATATCTGATAACCACTAATACCCTGATCAAGAAAACAAGCCCTGAACCAGTTAGTAAAGGTAAACTTTATATATTGTCACCCAATATGGTGGGTAAAGAGGCAAGCATGAAAATGGATTAACAAATGTAATAACACAAGTTAGCATACAGAGTGATCAGTATTAAGGGCTGAGCATCAGATGACACTTGGCATATCATCAGCATAAACAGTGTCACCTAAACAACAGCAAGGTCACCAAAAGTGCAACAGTGGGCAACAATAAAGTTTAATATACCGAATGCAGTAGACTACTGCCAAAGTGCATTAACGGTAACTACTCTAGGCCTAGACTGACTGGATGTATACTGTCCATTAAAAAAATTAAAGAAAGGGAAGGGATCAAAAAGTGACTCGCAGAATGGTTTGTCTAAACGGGCAGTCCTTTATGTTGTTCTCCTGCCGGCTTTCGTTGGGGCCCTTTAAGGGAGCGGTGGTATACCTAAGGACAGCTCTAGTAAACCAGAATGCAGTACAAGTGAGTTAGAGATGCAGTCAAGGTGTAGTATAGGTGTGGTACAAGTGCAGTATAGATGTGGGTCAAATGCAATGACAGTTCAGTATAATTGCAATATAGGGTTGGTATAAGTGCAGTCTAAGTTTGGTAGAAATGCGGTATAGGGCTGGTATCGATGCGGTATGGCTTGGGTGCACTTGGTGTCGTGTTCTCAGTGACTCTTTCTCATAGTGGTGTCAGTAATGGGAGGATAGCCCTTTCACTAGTTCCCAGGATGCAGCTGAGGATACTCGCTGTAGAAGGGGGACCCCCTCCGTCTCTTCATGGCAGTGGTGCAGGATCTGTGACTTGGGCAGTGCTGCACTGCCCCAAATGTCCTAATTCTCAGTCTCAGGTTTCCCGCAGGCAGGTGAATACCCTAACAGAGATGCTCTAGCTCTCTCTCGCCAAGAGAGAACTTTCCCAGGTAGTTTAATAAAAATTCCTCTCTCCACTCCTCCTACTCCACAGTGTATATTGGGATCTGTAGTCCAAAGAGTCTATGGGTCCCATAATATGGCTGCCTCCACAAACTACAACTCCCAGGATTATCAGTGTTCTGCATAGAAGTCTATGGGGTTGCTTGGCTTTACCTCTCTCCCTGCTGGCCAAATAGAAAATGAAAGTAAACTGATTGTAAAGAGGGAAAATGTCTCCTTCTCCATGTTACTGTAGTCCAGCACCTGACTAAATCAGCAACAGAGACCAGCTCTTTGGGCACAATGCTGGATAAAGAGAGGACTTAGGTAGAATGTGGGAGGCCCATTTCAAGTTTAGGGGCTCCTCAACATAGAAATTAAATTATATGATAAAAAAGTGAAATTAAATGAATGCTAATCCTCCTAGGATTTCCAGGGCGACTCTATTGACACACAGACGGGGGGCCTGGGAGTCCCCAATATCAATAAATATTGCCTTGCTGCCCAGGTTACTCAATTATCTTTGCTCCATGCTTCAGTAGACGTTCCTTTGTGGGCTCTCTTGGAACTACCCAACTGTACCCTCATCACCATGCCTTCCCTCCTATGGCTTCCCCAGAAACTTCGGCCCTGACACTGAGCCTACTTATGTCTCACAGCTTACAAAGTTGCTAGCACAAAACAAAACCCTCTGATGGGACTTTGAAGGGCATAAATTCCACAAAACAATTCAAATAATTATATAAAATCTCATGTTTTACTTAACAAAGAGTATGTCAAAAAGGGGAGTACATAAAATCCAATGAGTAGATAGTACAAAAATACTTGTGTTGCAAGTACATAACAGAACAGACCACTTATTGCATCACACTCTAGTATGAATGTACAGAGTGCTACCCAACGTGTTTCGAGGTCATGTGTTGTTCCTCTTCTTCAGGGGAAGAAAGTGGTAATCTATTAGTTACTGTCATTTAAAAAGATATATTGAAAGTAGGCATAGTCATCATTGTAGAATTCAAACATGGGAAAAAGTTGCTGCGGCGGCAAATCCTGGGCTACCCACCAGATGAGGGGGTAGGGAGTATCCACAAATCCCAGGACTCCACTAAAGGGGGGGAGGGGTGCAGAAAGATGGAAAGGTGGGGCCCAAAGAACAAGGCGCACCCTAACACAGCCACGGGTCAGAGCTGGATGCGCCCCTAATAGTATAGATCAGATAGTACCGTAGAGTGTGAATGAGGAAGTAAAAACAGATGTAAAGACAATGGTCCTTTTATCTGGCGTGTGAGGTGGTAATCACTGTGTGACAGGAATGTATCAAAATTTGTCTCTGAGGTATTTATAGGGATAGTGTTAAGTTACAGCCAAGATTTGTGGAATAGTCCATCCAAAATCCCCTGTGTTAGCAGGGAGACCTGCACAATCTGTGGATTGTGCATCCAGGCGTGACCCTCCTCTGTGGCCGCCGAACAGCAGACAGAGTTTTGTGGAATTTATGCTCTTCAAAGTTCCATCAGAGGGTTTTGTTTTGTGCTAGTTATACATTTAGGGATGTGGGCATCTATTCCACATATCCCTTAAGAGAGAAGCATCTTCATAAAAAAAGCTTACAAGGTTGGGGCTCTGTGCGGTACTCCATCAAACTCATGTCACCCTTCTTACCCCTGCTTCCTGTCACTAACAATCTTCTTTTCCCTCCGGGCTTAGACCAGCCACAAGCATTCTCCTGGTGGGTTGCTAATGGGTTCACTCATGTTTGACATTTTTTAACCACCAGGTCTTTCCCTACGTGGGCCTTGCTCCGGGAGACCCATGACATCCCAGAGGTGGAGTTTTTTAGCTATCTCTAACTTCAGCACTGGCTCAATTCACTGAGCAGAACTTCTTCATACCCTTTTCAGAAAACTAAGTTTGAACACATCTGCCAGCACACTTTGGTATCCCCAGGCATTATTTCAGCTATCTATGCCTTTCTGAATAATGGCTCATCCTCTACCCCTCGCACCTATGTAGCTCAGTGGGAAAGAGACTTGGGAACTATGATAGACTTGTTTCTGTTGACCATTGTTTCTGGGGTTGTGGCCATAGGGGGTGATGTACATACCTGGTGGAAATGCCCTAGACTAATTGGTTTTTGGTCCCATGTATTTGGACTCTTGTTCACCCTGTTCCATCTGCCCATACCGAAGGAAGCCAAGTTTGCCTGATTACATTGTCCTATCCCAAGTCATTTCGCTCGCCAGCAGAAGCTTGTTTCCTATTTGATTCTGTCAGCCAAAAGAACAATTGCCTAAGCCTGGAAGAAACCATCTATTCCTTTCCAGGGGGTGAGAGATCGCATGACTGCTTTGATGCTTAACAAACAACTGTCCAGAATCTGCAATGATTCCCATGCTAAGTTCCTCAAGATCTGGGAACCACGGCTGTCATAAGCCTTCTCGACTTTCCCCCCAGCCAGCCTAGGTCACTTATGACGGGCGGCCTCGATGCTCCCAAGCCCTTATTCCGTCTTTTCCCTCCCCCCCGGCCTCTAACCACTTGACTGCCCCTCCCCTCTAGTCTACTCTGGCTTTTCTTTACTCCTTCACCTGGATGCGCGACCTTTTTCTCATTTACACCACCCCCTACCTAACTACCCCCTTTGAACTTCTATAGGATGTATACTATTCCACTGTATGGATATTGCAGTGCCCAGAAATGGCCCATTATTGTTGGGAACCTCCCAAGGACCCTCTGGCCATTACAGCCTCTGGACCACGCCTATCTGTTACTGTTACACTAACACTTAGGAGGTTTTTTTTTGTTCTTTTTGACATATCTTCTTTTCTTTTCTTTTTTTGCAATAAACCTCTGTTATAATTGTTGAAGCTAGCCCCAGTGCGGGCGGAACTTTTTCATGTTGTCTTCTTGTAATAACCAAATAAACACTATTAAAACAGAAATGAATGATAAATCATATTTGTTTTAAAAAATATGTAAGTTAGGTTCTGAAAAAGATACTTATCTGATTTTTTCCTTCAATTTTATTGACTGTAAGAATACACATTACAAAAGGTAATTGAAACTGGCAAGTCATGCATCACAGCTATGCATCACACTTCAATATTAAAAAAAAGTCTTTCTTCCAGCCCTTAGCATCTACGAAATCTTTAACTAACTCATCAAACTGTATCATCTCGAAGATGCTCTTGACAGCCAGTAGGCACAGAGCACTTAGTCTTTCATGGGTCACCGTGGTTCTCAGATAATTCTTTATCAGGACCAATTTGCTGAACGACCTTTCTCACAAACAACTAGTGACCATCATGCTCAAATATATTCTAAGAGCTACATTACCATCTGGAAAGGTATCAGCACCTTCATTGTGTAATAAAACTGCCTTGTTTCATCTCTGTGTATGACCTGAGGCCAATCACTACTGGGTATATGTAAGGGTTTCCTACCACTTTAAGCAACATAGGTTACCTCCCTTCCCTAGTCTAATTGGCCAGTGAAGGGGCAGGTACAGATTGATGAGGTCATCTCTCTTCTTTCTCCGATTGTCAGCATGTTCCTAGTTAGCACATTAGCACACTCGATCACCCCTACTACTGCCACTTCCTCTCCCACTCTGGGTTGTGCTGCACAGGGAATTTCAGAAAGATGAGGCCACAAGCCGGATTTAAAAGAGAAGTATGGGAATCGTTTTTCTTTCAAAATCACACTTACCTAGGTGGATGCAACATCTTTCCAATGCTGCATCTGTCCTCCGCAGGCTCTAAGACTGAGAACAGAGCAATCAAACACCTCCAATCACTTGGTTCTCAGGGATCCCTGAACAGAGAGCTGGTGACTGTCAGTCACTGCTGTCTGCTCTGCCCCCACCTCGCTCACAGGAGCACTGGGCAGTGGAGGGGGAGCCAGCGGGAGTGGCTGGCTCAAGGCTCTCAGGGGCTCGCCGAGAGGCTGAGCTGCCTGCCGACCCAGGCATGTGGGCGGATCCAGACCATATGGTGGAGATCTTTGCTGAGCTTGGACCGCCTCTGTGATGGCCGACAGCAGGCTTTAGCACTCTTGTGATCCACAGGAGCGGAGTTGCCAACCGCCAGTAAATTTTCTGACAGTTTGTAAAAATCTGTGATTTTTACAACTGTCTATGAATATCAGGGTCTGATCATTTGTCATGCTGTGCTGATTTTTTAAGTGTAAACCAAGCAAATTTGTCAGTAAAAAGGACTTTGCCAGTGTTCCTGGCCGTTTCCGGGTGGTGCGCGCGCATCCGTGCGCGCTCGCGCGCTCCCGTGCGCGTGCGCGCGCCTGTGCGCACGCACGCGCCGGAAACGGCGCCAAATGGTGCCTATTTAAACCCTGGACATCCTGCACCAAGTTGCTGCTTGTTCTACAGCGTTCCAGACCTGTGAGCCTCAGCTCCCTACCTGTTCCTGTGTTTTCACCTGTTTCCTGTCTACCCGGCTTGCTTTGACCTGTTGTCCGCTACCTGCATCGACCCCGGCTATCCACGACCATCCGTTTGTCTACTCCTCTGTACCTCCGCTGCCCGCCCGTTAACGAACCTTGCCTGAACTTGACGATCCGCTTGCTTAACCCCTTTTGTACCTTTCTGCCTGCACGTTGCCAACCCTGCTTGTACGACCATTCTCCTGTTTGCACGACCTGCTGGAATCTCACTACAACATCTGTGACCATCCAGCCCTCGTGCCATCCCGCACTCTCGGGCCTCTGTCTACACTACCAGGGGTCCTTGAATCGGGTGCGCAAGAGCGGTTGTTCCCTGCACAAGACAGACTCCACCGTCAGGTACGTAACAAAATTACTTGATATGGGTATTGTCAGTGTTTCTGTTATTTTTCAGGTTGCCAGTAAAAAAATGTGCCCCGCCAATATATTTTCAATGTTTTGCCAATAAAAAACGCTGCAGGAGTTTGGCAACACTGCACAGGAGAAGTACAAACAAATGAGCTTTGGCTGTACTTCTCCTTTAAGGTAAGTATATCTCTAGCATTTTTTCCACAGGGAAACAGCTTTAATGCAGTGATTTGTAAAAGTGGAGGTGCCTGATGTTATAAGTCGACCTTGCATTTTAGTGCAAAGTGTGCTTTATAACAATGGGCCTATTTATCAGCTTGACAGAAAAAAAATGTCTTGTACTGTGCAGCCCATATAGCAGCAAGTCAGATTCTTGCTTTCATTATCTATGGTGTACTAAGAGCATGAAAGCTGAGGTCTAATTAAGCTGCTTTCTTAGAAAATCCTCCATGATTTGCAATATGCAAACGCAATATGAGTGTGAAAGATTTGCCCCATCTTAAATACTGTATTTATTTGCAAAAACAGAGATTTTTAACAAACAATTAAAAATATATAAATGTTTATAAACCTAAAAAGTTTTCAAAACTGCTAAAACAAAAGTGAACAAAAACAATTATAGAATGTTTTTAGATTTACACAATTGCCGAAACCCATACAATGTGAAAAGGTTGTAGTGAATTAGTGGATGGCACCACCATACAATCATAGGAAAATAAGAATCTTCACCAGCACACCTTGGCACAGTAATAATCTTGTCCTTTAACGACTTTAGCTCCGGAAGATTTTACCCCCTTCAAGTTCAGGCCAGTTTTTGCTATTTGGCACTGTGTTCATTTAACTGGTGATTGCAACGCTGTCCCCAAACAAAATTTATATAATTTTTTTCACACAAATAGAGCTTTCTTTTGGTGCTATTTAATCACTACTGGGTTTTTAATTCTTTATGATATAAACAAAAACAGATTTTGAAGAAAAACCCAATATTTTGCTACAAAACATATCCAATAAAAAAGAAATTACAGAATGTATTCTGCTACATGTTTTTGATAAAAAAAAATCCCAATAAGTGTATATTGATTGGTTTGTGTGAAAGTTATAGCGCTTACAAACTATGGTATATTCACTGGAATTTTTAATTTTTTTAAAATAATTATGGCGGCCATCAACATCTTATAATGGGCAAACTGCCATTGACATCACCAGTGACATTAATACAATGATCAGTGATAATACTATACAATGTTACAGTACTAACTGACACTGGCTGGAAAGGGGTTAACATCTAAGGTGATCTAGGGGTTAAATGTGTGCCTAACAATGTGTAAGGTGTGTAAAGTGTGCTGCTTTTAGTAATAGATCTTAGTTTCTCATCCCTTTGCAGGGATAAGAAACAGAGAGATCTTCCCTCTGTACAGATAACAATCAACACAGAGCTCTGGGCTGTGATTGCACACAGTCGATCAGCAGGTCCCGGCTGTGAATCACGGGGTGGGGGGGTATGGGAGTGTTGCACTGCCTCTCGTCTACAGTACATTGCAGACGGGAGCTAAGTGGGTAATCACATAAATTAACAGGCATCACAGGCCAGTGATGCTTGTTATTATATGTGAATAAGGCCAGCCATAGACAAAATTATTTTCTTTCCTGCAACCATGGTCATCTCTCTCGCTGAGCCATTGTGTTCTACCGTCCCAGCCTGGTGAACATAGTGATTACTGGTTGCAGCTATAACAGCTGCTAGCAATGGTCCCATATAAAATCCGACAGGCTGGTTGATCAATCAACTTGGGTGCTTTCAGCCTGCCTATAAATGGTTTGAATCTTGGCCAGTTTCTGGTGAACCAGCCCAGATTCAAACCGTCTATGGCCAGCTTAAAGAACAGGACTATCACTATACCAAGGTGTGCTGGTGAAGATCCTTATTTTCCTTGCAGTCGCTGCATCCCTATAGACTTACATGGTCTACTTGCATGCAGCATCTAGCGGCTCCAGCTGCATAAACAAAAGACCAATTTGTGGTGTACAGGCCTGGGCATCTGTGCGCATAAGGTCTTAGAGAAAACTTTTACTGAAAAAATATGAATGTCACCATTGCAGACCTTCTGAACATGCTATTTATATGGCTGTCATGTTGATACTGCTATGTTCATCACTTTTTTGAGCCACTAACCTGAAATTTAAATGCAAAAGCCACAGTGATATTAAAAAAAAAACATATTCTTCATAAAGAAACTGTTAAAACCTTGCAATGGGTGGCTTGTATTTCTCGTAGAAGTTAATTCAGTTGCCACACATACCATACACTTGCACTACCACAGTTCTGCCTTAGCTGTGATACATAAGATTAAAAATCAAACTGCCTAAGCAATAGGCAGATGTCCTTATAGACTTCAAAATAACCCCCCCCCCCCCCCAACAATTGGGTGAAAAGTCCAACCCCTTATTCAACAATGAAATGTGGTCCTTATATAGGGGTATATTGGTAAGATTGATGAGGTTAGGAGGCTCAACTTCATTCCTATTTTTTTATGGTTATGACCCTGTCTTCTGTGTGGACGGGATGTAGAGGTTTCCTTGATCGATCTCTTCCCCCTTCCCTCCTTCAGGTCCCCTCCTTTTCCTATTCCTTTATCTTTTGAGCTTCCTTTTTTGTTGCCCCCTCCGGGCTCATCTCTAAAAAAGATACCTAGTACTAGTTTTTTTTAAAACTTGTTTTATTAAAAGAAACAGAAGAGGCATACAGGTTATGCACAATGGAAAGCATAAAAATACATCTCAGTAATCCATCTACTATGTATTATTATACTTCAAAATTCAAGTTTACCAGTATTATAAAGAGAGAACATACTGAAACATGCCTTTTAGTCACCCAAATCTGTTTGTCACATTATTAAAGAACAGTAAACAAACCAGAGCAAAACAGAGTAAGTCCATATCCTTACTTCCTATGTAGGGAAAGTGAGTGCAAGCAACATGGTTACCTATTAAGTTTAAGTATCATAAAAAGCCTCTTGATCGTTGTCACTATTATAAATACTTCATAACCAGAGAAGGGGGCTAGGGATTAAACTTAGCAAGGAGTCACTTGTATCTTATGAGTCTAGCCATGGACCCCAAATTTTGGTGAATTTTGTAGGGCAGCCCCTAGTCTCAAGTTAATTTGTATAACGGGAGGTGTTGGTTTATAACTCGTTTCCACACACCAATATGTAGGGATTCAGACCGAATACAATATAGTACCACCGTTTTCCTGGCATAATAAAGTAGCAGCCGCAGTAAAAATGTATTCTTAGTAGGAAGCTCAACGTCCCCAAACATCCCCAAGAGATACCACTTGGGGCTGCAGATGTTGGGGGGCTCAAAGGTGTCCGAGATAAATGCGGTGACTGCTGACCAAAATGGCCTGACCTTATTACAGGACCATACTATATGGATAAAGTCCCCCTGTTCCATCTCGCATTTATTACAAATGGGAAATAGCCACCTACGCATCAGAAAGTGTCTTTTTGGGGTATAATAAGTTTGGTGGAAATACTGTAACTGTATTAACTTATCCCTAGCAGAAATAACAGTTTTAGAGCCATAGACTTCCTTCCAGTCATCAAGTGTAAGATCGGGTATGTCCGCCACCCACCTGGCATAAGCCCTTTCTATTATGGGTGATGGTTTGTCTGGTAGCAGGGCCTAGTAAGTGGAGATAAGGTGGAATGTTCAGGTGAGAGAAGCGCACGCTCTAACCTGGAATTACATAGCTGCATTTCTCTAAGTTCTATCTGAGCCTCAGCCGCATGGCGTAGCTATAGGTATCATGCGAGGTACTCTAAGAAGTGCCACGTATGAGGTACTATAAACTCCCGTTGTATTTGTAAAAATGTTTTAAACACTCCATGCTCATATAGCTGGTGGACATACTTTAGGCCATAACCTGCCCAACGTAAGCCACCCGAAAGATCAGCAAAGTGAGGTAAACGAGGATTAAACCACAGAGGCTGGTTGGGAGAGTATGTGGTTGGTTTCATTAAGGATATTCATACAATGATTATAGATCTGTAGTAAGGTCTTTAGAATTACAGTCCCCTGTGTAATGTGAATTGTGCGTCTATAGATAAGATTACTCAAAGCTTCATAGGAGGATATAGCCACAGCCCAAACAGCAGTAGCCACATTTTTCATCCGTGGAAAATTAGGGAGTGTCAGAACCCCCCCGCAGTGCAGGTCGGTAACTGTAGCGTTTGCGAGGATAGCTTGGAAGAGGTGAGACTCTTTTGCTTGGGAGTGGTGTTTTTGAATGTAGATCAGGGGATTAGCTAGCACAGTGGTTCTCAACTCCTGTCCTCAGGACCCACTAACAGGCCAGAT
The DNA here is from genome assembly GCA_018402905.1 of Glandirana rugosa. Classification (NCBI taxonomy): domain Eukaryota; kingdom Metazoa; phylum Chordata; class Amphibia; order Anura; family Ranidae; genus Glandirana; species Glandirana rugosa. The sequence continues at coordinate 807,172 of BLSH010274888.1, forward strand.
TTTAAGTATTACCTTGGGGAGATGCAGACTAAAATACTGCAATCACTGAGCAGCAAATGATATCACAAGGGATGTATTTCAGTTATCCTGCAAACCTGGCCTGTTAGTGGGTCCCGAGGACGGGAGTTGAGAACCACTGAGCTAAGAGATAGAGAAATTTAGGTAGAAACACCATTTTAAAAGCATTTACACGCCCCAACAAAGTGAGAGGTAGGTTTAGTTTAGTGCAAAAGTAGAAGATACAGTACAAGGTAAAATATTATTATCAAAATATGTTTGTAATGGAAGCTAAATCTCAAACCTAGTACTATTTAACATACCAGTGAAAATGTAAACCCATCATTTGTGATTTGTTGAGTAAACTGCTACCTGACAACCAGACATTTTATAGTTAATTGGAGATTTCCAAAGGGATAGCAGCTGTTTACCTTCATGTGCTGTTGCTTTAGTTAATCATTGCCAGTTTCATTTTATCAGCTGTACCTGCTGAAATCCTAACTCAAGGTTTTGGAAAGCATCCTGTTAACCTTTTATGTGTCTTTTAAAAACCTGCATGTTTATAGGATTTATTGGAAAAGCTTGTGACTAATGTCATATGTATATATTTTACATTTTATGTGAGGTTGACAAGTTTAGTGTTAGTCAAATGTAATAATTAGTCATTTGTATGTGTAGTGACATTACAGATCATCTTTAAAAGTGCCCTACTTTTGGCAGGTCATGATCAACTTTATATTTATGGACAAAAAGATGAGGCACTGCGTCAATTGTCTGACATGAGCACATTCCTTAAACTCCGGTGGGGATCCAACACAGATATTCAAAAAAGAGCTTTCTACTTTGTTAGACGGGTGGTTGTTGCTGCAGGCATTTTTTCATAACAAGAAAAATATGTTTATTTCTGAATTTCCTATCATGTATTCCATCATCTCCCAAAGGTGCATAAGGGGTTAAATCCCCTTACTGGTAGACCTATCGTGACTGTCATTGGCTCATTGAATGAAAGGTTCGGTCAGTGGGTGACCAGCTACAGCTGTTGGTGTTGGATCTTCCAGGCTACCTCAGGGATACTAAGCAACTCCTGATTAAATTTAAGGATTTTGAATGGAAAACCAGTTATGGCTGGATTACATGCGATGTTGCTAGCCTGTATTCATCTATTCCACATTCACAAGGTCTACAAGCAGTGTCATTTTTTCTTAAAAGATCGGGTCATTATTCTCTTGTTCTCCAGTTTATCCTGTTGAGTCTGGAATTTTTGCTCACACACAACTTTTTCATGTTCGAAGGGGACTGTTATCTCCAGAAATGCGGTGCCTCTATGGGAGCCAAGTTCTCCCCATCCCTCGCTAACATCTATATGGGGTGGTGGGAGAGGACCCGCATTTTTGGACCTGACAGTCCCTGTTGTTCAGATACAATGTTTTACTGTCGTTTCATAGACAATTTGTTGTTCATTGTGTCAAACCATCAAATTAGTCTAGGTATGGGGCTGGAGTACATGAATGAAAATTAACTTAATTTGAGATTCATGGGGCATCATGACCCTAACACCATTGAATTTCTTGATGTTCAGTTAACAGGTGAAGACGATAGGATCATCTCTAGTCTATATAGAAAGCCAAGTGCAGGTAATGCTTTATTGAGAGCTGACTCTAACCATCCGAGCCCCACCATAAGAGGCATTCCCGTCGGTCAGCTCCTTCGTATCTGCAGCAAGATTCAGATTTCATTAAGGAAGCTGGGGATATGATACGCAGGTTTGAGGACAGGGTTTACCCCAAAGCAGCTCTAAATAGAGCATTTAATATTGGCAAAAAGGTCCCACGCAATAGCCTATTAAAAGAAAGAGCAGGCAATGCAGTCTCAACCAGAAGATTTTCCAATTTGGCAACCAATATTCTTATATTCTCCACCCCGTATATGGACCTCCAGCTGTTGCAAAACTACAAGTCCCACCATGCCTCTGCCTCTGGCTGTCATGCTTGTGGCTGGCAGAGTCTTACTATGCCTCATGGGACTTATAGTTCTGCAACAGCTGGAAGACCGCTAATTGCATATCCGTGCCGTATAGTATGGAGTTCAATAACATTAGGAATATTGTTACCAAATATCTCCCTGTCTTGTTTAATGATGCTTTATATCCACAGATTTTATCTGGAGGAATCAAAACAGTGTCCCGTTGGGCCCCCACACTAGGTAGATCTCTATCGCCCAGTTTGCACACTAGCACTAAATCGAATCCCCACTGGCTGCAATTTAGAGGTACGTTTAAATGTGGTATTAGGGGATGTTGATATTGTCGTCATACCAAAGGGGGTGATTTGGTTCACTCCTCTACTACTGGGAGAACGTTCAAGATATCTTCATTCATTAGTTGCAATACTAGATTTCTATGTCATTACTTGAGAGTCGTGTTGTATTCAATATGTGGGCCGAGCGACTCGCTGATTAAGGGATCGTCTTTACGATCACCTGCTTGAAATAGAGAAAAATAAGTCAACTAATGTGGCAAAACATTGGGTGCAGCGTCAGAATAAAGATGTTTCAAGCTTGGTCATACAGGGCATTGAGAGGATTGTGACATCGGCTAGAGGAGGCGACAGATTCAGGACACTGCAAAAGAGAAGTGTTCTGGATCTTTAACCTCAATACTAGGTGGCCGGCCAGATTAAACTTTGAATGGGATGTTTCCCATTATTATTAGTAGTAATTGTCTGGCCAAAAATGTTTTTCATTTAGCTGGATTCTCCCAACTCTCTCCCTGGTTTATGTGGGTATTTTATTAGTTGACCTGTTTTGTCTCACAATGTATACCCCGTGCACACATATGGCTCATCCATTTATATGTTTATTTTGGCTTGTTGCCCATCTGTATCTTGGTTTTGCTCGATCTGGTTTTTAGCAATTTACCAGTGTATTTTGTTATCTATGGGTCTGAAAATAGGTTTAGCTTTTCACGCCTTTGACAGTAAGAGTTCTGCACAAATGTCTGTGGAACCTCCGGGGTCCCCTTTAAGAAATGTTTGGGTTTATCTATAAATTTCTTTAGGTGTATCCTGGCTTTTCCATGGACATTGGTTAATACATATATATGTATATTGTGGCATGGGGGTGTTTAGCTCTCGTGGTAGATGCATTTTAGTGAGTTCACGCCAGCCAGGATCTCTGTTTGGGGGCACGATAGCCCATGTTTATTAAAAGAAAGTTCAAAGGTAACAGTGTTATTTTCCCTCGCAGGGGGGTTCCAGCAACATTGTATACTTCAGCCTCCTGCTACTGGCATAAATAATATTCAGCCGTCCTGGCTTATAAAGAATATCTAGCCGTCCTGGCTGATAAATGAAAGATAGCCCACCTGGCTTGTAACTGAAGTCAGCCCTACTGGCTGATAACGATCAACCACTGCGTGATCGCGGGTCACCTCTGCCTCCTTGCAGACGTGGTAGACCTGACTGCCTCCTGTAGCCTTACACCCCTGGAGACCACCTGTCTTCATCTCTGGAGCCGTCTCCCAGTGTGTGTGACTCAGAACCCTGGTCCTGACTTCTCTTATCAGGCTCCCACACACCTGCATAATCAGTGTCCTGGCTAAACCTGAATCCTGGACCCAGGACTGAGGATTTCATCCCACCCCATTCGCTATGAAATCCCTGGGCTCCAGGTCCTGAAACTGACTTTTTAAAGGAGTGAGGAAACTGGAAAGTCAGTTTCCTCCCAAATGCGCAAATCCCCTGGAGCCCCTCAACCTGCCAGGTTGAGAATTCCAGGTCATCCTCCTGTTGGGGTACCACACTACCGCAATATATACTTTCTTTATGGTCATTTTATATGTGCATTTGACAAAATTTTATGGAACAATAGTTGTATGCTCTGTCTAAGATTTAGAGGTTCGTATGACTATGAGATTATCTAATGTTGTTTTGTCTTTTCAGAATCTGTTTGGTGGTGACCCGTGTTTTTGTATATACAGTATCTCACAAAACTGAGTACACCCCTCACATTTTTGTATATATTTTATTATATATTTTCATGTGACAACACTGAAGAAATGACACTTTGCTACAATGAAAAGTAGTGAGTTTACAGCTTGTATAACAGTGTAAATTTGCTGTCCCCTCAAAATAACTCAACACACAGCCATTAATGTCTAAACCTTTTGCAAAAAAAGCGAGTACACCCCTAAGTGGAAATGTCCAAATTGGGCCCAATTAGCCATTTTCCCTCCCCAGTGTCATGTGACTCGTTAGTGTTACAAGGTCTGAGGTGTGAATGGGGAGTAGGTGGGTTAAATTTGGTGTTATCGCTCTCACTCTCTTATACTGGTTACTGAAAGTTCAACATGGCACCTTATGGCAAAGAACTCTCTGAGGATCTGAAAAAAGAATTGTTGCTCTACATAAAGATGGCATAGGCTATAAGAAGATTACCAAGACCCTGAAACTGAGCTGCAGCATGGTGGCCAAGACCATACAGCGGTTTAACAGGACAGGTTCCACTCAGAACAGGCCTCGCCATGGTTGACCAAAGAAGTTCAGTGCACGTGCTCAGCGTCATATCCAGAGGTTGTCTTTGGGAAATAGACGTATGAGTGCTGCCAGCATTGCTGCAGAGGTTGAAGGGGTGGGGGTCAGCCTGTCAGTGCTCATACCATGCACCGCACACTGCATCAAATTGGTCTGCATGACTGTCATCCCAGAAGGAAGACTTTTCTAAAGATGATGCACAAGAAAGCCCGTAAACAGTTTGCTGAAGACAAGCAGACTAAGGACATGGATTACGTGAACCACGTCCTGTGGTCTGATGAGACCAAAATAAACGTATTGGGTTCAGATGGTGTCAAGTGTGTGTGGTGGCAACCAGGGGAGGGGTACAAAGACAAATGTGTCTTGCCTACAGTCAAGCATGGTGGTGGGAGTATCATGGTTTGGGGCTGTACGAGTGCTGCCGGCACTAGGGAGCTACAGTTCATTGAGGGAACCATGAATGCCAATGTGTACTGTGACATACTGAAGCAGAGCATGATCCCCTCCCTTCGGAGACTGGGCCACATGGCAATATTCCAACATAACGACCCCAAACACACCTCCAAGATGACCATTGCCTTGCTAAAGTAGCTGAGGGTAAAGGTGATGGACTGGTCAAGCATGTCTCCAGACCTAAACCCTAATGAGCATCTGTGGGGCACCCTCAAATGGAAGGTGGAGGAGCGCAAGGTCTCTAACATCCACCAGCTTCATGATGTCGCCAAGGAGGAGTGGAAGAGGACTCCAGTGACAACCTGTGAAACTCTGGTGAACTCCATGCCCAAGAGGGTTAAGGAAGTGCTGAAAAATAATGGTGGCCTCACAAATTAATAACACTTTGGGGCCATTTTGGACATTTTCATTAAGGGGTGTACTCACTTTTGTTGCCAGCAGTTTAGACATTAATGGCTGTGTGTTGAGTTATTTTGAGGGGATGGAAAATTTACAATGTTATACAAGCTGTACACTCGCTACTTTACATTGTAACAAAGTGTAATTTCTTCAGTGTTGTCACATGAAAAGATATAATAAAATATTTACAAAAATGTGAGGAGTGTACTCACTTTTGTGAGATACGGTAAATATACACTGATGCTTTTGTCACCTTAGTTTGTCCATAAGGGGTTAATCCAATTGGATGTTTTGCATGGATCACCTCCACACCCTCTCTGACTATATGTGTTGAATTTGGACCACATATGACCCCAATTAGAACTTCATGATCAATTAAGTGCTTATATGTTGTATGTATATATATTTGGGATTAAGTATGTGGCCGGTGAGAGCATGAAATGCATCAGTTGCTTTTTGTACCTATACTTCTGCCTATATAGATTTTAGCTTTTTGATGCAATAAAGACTTTTATTGAAGTGAGGCCATCCATTTCCTCCTTTTTGTCCATGACCGTGTATGCTGAGGCCACACCCTTTACCTCATCAGCAAGGAAGGTGTTACTATAGACCACCATCTGAAACAGTATGCTGTTTGTTCAACTTTATATTTATACCAGCACTTGGAAGATCATAAATTAAAGTGCTACTAAACCCACAACAGTATAATCAGTCTGTATATGCAGCAAAGCATGCTTGTTATTCTCACTGTGGAACTTAAGGGGTTAATCCTCTACATTGTCTAAAAAGGCTGTTGTATCCTGTATGCATAGATCCTTCCCTCCTGCACTGTCTATCTGGGGAAGGCCAGCTAACACAGGCAGGGTAGCCAACCTGCACATGCTCAGTTTTGTCTTTTTTGCTGGAGAGAACATTTACTTGTTCTCAGAGCTAGCCAGTCACATGATATTAACATCACACATGTGGGCGTGTCTACAGGCTGTAGTGAAAATCTCCTCCTACCTGAACTCTCAGCACTGGAGAAACTGTGCAGTTTATCAATTGACTGTGGTATACAGATCATCCAAAAGGGTATATGGTGGCAGTATTTTAACCACTTAAGGACCAGAAGGATTTCCCCCTCAATGGCCAGAGCACTTTTTACAATTTGGCACTTAGCTGCTTTAAACCAGTAACTGCGCGGTCATTCAATGCTGTACCCAAACAAAATTTGCTTCCTTTTTTCCCACAAATAGAGCTTTCTTTTGGTGGTATTTGATCACCTCTGGGATTTTTATTTTTTGCAATATAAAATAAAAATAAAATCACACTTTTTAATAAAAAAGTAAAATGTTATAAACAGAGTAAATGTGGTCAAAACATAGCCATGGTTCGGTAACCAGAGCGGATGGTCAGAGCAAGCCAGTGAAACAGGAGTTCAGAGATCAGCAAGGTCAAACCAACGGAATGCAGGGTCAGGAGCCAGGAGGAGAGTCAGCCGAGCAGGGTCTTAAATCCAGGAACCAGAAGAGAATGACAAACAGCCAAAGTCTTTCACAGGAACACACAGCAGAGATTTCTCCAGAGATGTTAACCAAGGCAAAGGCATCTGCGATCTGATCCAGGCAGTTTATATAGCAGCAAAGCTGGCTTAACGAGGGGGAGACAGAATGGAAGCTGAGAAGGCAATTAACCATCAGCTGAGCAGCTTGCTCTGAGAAGGGAGAGCTGAGACCAGCCCTGTCAGTACCCCCTCCTCAACGACCCCCCCCCCCCCTGGGGGCACCAGGTTTGAGGGGAAAATGTCTATGGAAAACACCAAGGAGGACAGGAGCATGTAGGTCCGAGGATGAGACCCATGACCACTCCTCCGGACCGTACCCTTTCCAATGAACCAGGTACTGTATGCTCCAATGGTACCTACGGGAGTCAATAAGTCACTGGGTTGATCTTGCAGAGAAAACGGAAAGGCCCAATAAAGCATGGTGCCAGCTGCAGTGAGGGAACACAACGGAGGTTGCGAGAAGACAACCAGGCCCTCCCCAACTTGGTAAGAAGGCGCAGGAAGGCGTCTGTGGTCAGCATGGTGTCTGTCCCTCTCATTGGCACGTTGCAAAGGCTCCTGGACCTGTACCCAAGTGGAACAAAGACCACGGAGATGCTCCTCCAAAGCAGGAATGCTCTGAGGAACAAATGAGTCAGGCAACATGGCTGGTTGGAAACCATAATTCGCCATAAACGGAGACAATTGAGAAGCGATGGCACTATTGTGAGCAAACTCTGCCCAAGGTAACAAGTCAGAACAGTTATTATGGTGGTCAGAAATATAGCAAAGTAAAAATGTTCCAAGGACTGGTTGGCTCGTTCTGCGGCCCCATTGGACTGAGAAGGGAAAGCTGCGTATCACTGCGGGTGATACACAGAAGAGGAAGAAAGCTGAATTCCCAACTGTGCACAAAAGGCTCGCCAAAACCTGGACACAAACTCGCTACCCCAGTCAGAGACGATTACCTTGGGATGCCCATGTAAGCGATAGATCTCCCGAGCAAAAATGGATGCCATTTCCATGGACGTGGGCAATTTCCTAAGTGGAATGCAATGTGACATCTTTGAGAATCGGTCAACCACCATAAGGATAACTGTGTTACCCTGAGAGTTAGGTAACTCCACAATAAAATCCATAAACAGGTGGGTCCAAGGCCGATCTCCATTGGGTATGGGTTGTAGAAGACCTACTGGAAGATGTCTTGGTGTTTTGTTTTGAGCACACATGGAACAGGCTGCTACAAAGGCGGCTACATCAGTGCAGAGACTAGGCCAACAGAACTGTTGGGAAATAGCCCAAATGAGTTGGGTGACCAGCAGACTTAGGAGAATGGTAAGTCTGGAACACAGCCGTATGGAGACTCTCTGGGACAAAGCACAGTCACAAGGTTTCTCAGGAGGAGCATGGATCTGAGCAGCAAGGCTCTTGTCACCCAAAGGTGAAGTGAAACTGGTACGAATCGTAGCCAGAATACAATCAGGAGGTATCACAGGAATAGACTCCACCTTGGAAGCAGAGGAAAACTGTTGCAACAATGCATCAGCCCTTACATTCTTAGTACCGGGTAAGAATGAGACTATGTAATTGAAGCTTGACAAGAACAGAGCCCATTGCGCCCTCCTGGGGGAGAGGCATTTAGCCTCAGACAAGAATGTGAGATTCTTGTGGTCAGTCAAAATAAGAACCAGAACAGTGGTAACCTCGAGGAGATGCCTCCATTCTTTAAGGGCTAAAATGATCACTAACAACTCTCTGTCCCCAATCTCGTAATTGCATTCCACAGGAGACAACTTCTTGGAAAAGTAACCACAAGGATGCATAGCGCTCTCGGAGGTGGGACGTTGGGACAGGAGGGCACCAACTCCATTCTCAGATGCATCAACCTCAAGGATGAAGGGTAACGTAGGATCCAGATGTGCAAACACAGGAGCAGAAACAAAAGCCGCCTTGAAACTTTCAAAGGCCTTAATGGACTTCAGAGACCAATTCTGTGGGTTACTGTTCTTTCTGGTCATATCAGTCGGGGGCTTGACCAGCAGTGCCGCCATCAGGGGGGTACAGGCGGTACTGCAGTACTACTGTAAGGGGCTCGAACGTCTTAAGGGGCCCGGCGCCGGGCCTGCTCCCCTAATTTCTTCCTCTCCTATAAGCTTATGGTCACTTCAATGACCATAAGCTTATATCAGAATTGTTCAGCAGACTCTGCTGAACAATTCTATAACTCTGATCAGCAGATTTCAATCCGGCTTCAGGTGCTGCATGGGGCTTGGGGGGTTCCAGATGTGTCCCCCCTGCCACTCAAATCATCCCCCCATACCTGCTCCCGCACCCCCCCCATCTATCGCCGCTCCAAGGGGCATCTCTACTTCCCTTCAGCAGCCTGCAGCTTCTTCATTGAGCTGACAGGCTGGGGACCGAGCCAGGGGGAGGGGGGGGGGGGGAGCAGTGCGGGTGGGGGTGAAGTTGGGGCTTGGGGGGGCTTGGTAAATATGTGTTTACCAAGCCCCCCCCCCGTAGTACAGAGGGCGCAAGCAGCGATCACTAAGATCGCTGCTATATGTCCCACTGACAGCTGATAATAGTAACTGCGAGTGTTACTATGTATCAGACTGTCATTATATCAATGAATGAGAAACTCCTCATTTATTGAAGTAAAGTGCTGCAGAGAAAAGGGACTGTCTTCAGTCCCTTTCTCTGTCTCAAAATAATCAAAACAAAAAATATGGGGTCTGTTTAAACCTCTGATATATCACCAAAGACCCCCCCCCCCCACCCCAAAAGACAAAAGAACAAAACAAAAAAAACTGTAAAAACTGTAAAAAAAGTTAAAAAAAAAAAAAACCACGAGCATAGTAAGCCCCCCCAGGTCCGCCTGCACTCACCCCTCCAAGGTGACGCTAGCCCCCTGCACTCACCTCTCCACGGCTTCCTCAGCTTCTCCTCCCGGCCAACCTGAACCACCCTGATTGGCCAGGAGGAGAAGCCGGAAGACAATATTTTTATTCGTTATTGTCACAAATGGGTGGGTTTAAGGCGCAGTGGGGGCCCAGGCCTGAAGCTTTGTAAGGGGCCCCAAAATTCTGGATGGCTGCCCTGTTGACCAGAGACGAGAAGTTACGAATAAACTTCAGATAATAATTGGCAAAGCCAAGAAAACATTGTAGTGGACCTAAACCCGTGGGTCGGGGCCACTGTAGAACTGCCAATAGCTTCTCTGGGTCCATAGAAAAACCAACAATGGAAATGACACAACCCAGGAAGTTAACCTGTTCACGATGGAACTTGCACTTCTCCAATTTACAATACAGGTTATTATCTCTCAGCCTCTTAAGCACAGGACAGACATCTGTGTGGTGACTCTCTAGGGACTTGGACTCGAGATACACCACCACACATTGCTGCAACAGCAACATATCTCGGAGGACACCATTGATGAATTCCTGAAAAACTGCCAGAGCGTTGCAATGACCAAACGGTATTATGAGGTATTCGTAATGGCCTGTCCTGGTATTAAACGCAGTTTTCCACTCATCACCCTCCTTGATAAACATGAGATCGTATGCCCCTCTCAGATCAAGCTGCGTGAAAAACGTTGCTCCCTTGAGGCGTTCAAATAACTCCGTAAGCAATGGAATCGGATAAGCATTCTTAAACGTGAAGCGATTGAGACCCCTATAATCGATACAAGGTCTCAGTTCAATACTCTTCTTTTTCACAAAGAAGTAGCCAGCAGCAGCAGGAGATGAGGGTTTGCGGATGAACCCTCTAGAAAGTGCATTTGCGACATACTACTCCATGGCTTTATCCTCCAAGACAGACAAAAGATAAACCCAGCCACGAGGGGGTATGGCACCATTTTGAAGGTCAATTGCGCAATCGTATGACCGGTGTGGAAGCAAACTACCGGCTTGACCTTTGTCAAAGACATTGATAAATTTGTGGTACTCCTCCGGCAGAGAGGAGAGTGAAGATGTACACAAGACCTTAGTCACTTTCTGAAAACATGTGTTACAGCATTGTAGCGACCAGGAGAGAACCTCAGCACGAAGCCAATCAAAAGAGGGGTTGTGCCTCTGTAACCAAGGATAACCAATAACCACCAGAAAATGAGGAGAGGAAATTACTTGGAATTGGATTATCTCATAGTAAAGAGCCCCTACGGCCATGGCCAACGGAGCAATCTCATGAGTTACCTGGGCAGGCTGTAGAGGTCTCGCATCAATAGCAAGTGGAGTAGCCCAAAGTTGCAGTGGGATCGAGTGCTTAGATACAAAGGCACTATCTATGAATAGACCTGCCACCCCAGAGTCTATTAGAGCCTGTATCTCGATGGACAACTCAGACCAAGAAAGGGTAACTGGAACCAGGGGTTTATCCTTCTGGATAACTGGGGACGAAATAACGCTACCTAAGGTCTGTCCCCTACAGGACCTCAGGTGCAAGCGTCCCCCCAGATAGGTAGGAATAGACTTCAAAAAAGTGACCTGCCTGGCCACAATCTCTCCCTCCTCCTAAAGGCTCTCTCATCTGCAGCGATACGTGTGAAGGTCAAATGCATGGGTTCTACCGCATGGACAGACTCGGAACCAGGGGGGAATGGGAGGTGAAGGAGGCACGGGTGGGACTACAAAGCTTGGAGGCAAACATACAGGAGGCTTCCGCAAGCGCTCCTTAAATGAAGGTCTCTCTTGGAGTCTGGAGTCAACGAGGATGGCAATTGTGATCAACCTCTCCAGCTCAGTGGGTATGTCTCGGGCTGCTATCTCATCTTTGATGTTATCCGAGAGACCGTTAGAAAAGCAGCCACAAGATCCTTATTATTCCAAGCAACCTCTGCTGCCAGAGTACGGAATTCAATGGTGTAATCAGCAACTGTTCTCGTACCCTGCTTGATGGACATGAGGCTTTTGGCAGCGGTAGTGGAGCGTGCGGAAACATCAAATACCCTTTTTAAAGGAGGCCACAAACTCTGGACAACAGGTTTTTGTGTCTCCCATAGAGGTTTTGCCCAGGCCAAGGCTCTGTCAGTGTTAGGGAAATGGACTTCCTGGCCTCCCGTGCACGTCCGCGCGCGTGTGTGCGCGCCCATGCACGCTAATGGCGCCAATAGCGGCCATTTAAGCAGGACAGCACCAGGAGGCAAGTGCTGTGCGTTCTACAGCGTTACCGTGACCTGTGACCCCGTGTCTGCTCTGAAGTGACTTCCTGCATCTGTGACCCCGGCTGTCTTTGGACTTTGTTTGCTTTCTGCCTGCCCCGACCCCCGGCCTGTCTATGACCTCTCTCCTGCCTGATCCTGTATACTTCTGTTGCCCGCACATTGCCGACCCTGCCTGAACCCTGACCATCCGCCTGTCTCATCCTTCTGTACCTCATTGCCAGCACGTTACCGACCCGGACTGTACCACTACGCTTCTGCCAAGCTTGAGCCTCAGCACGCCTTCACCCACCACCAGTGACCAAGTCCAGCCCTCATGCCCCCCTGTGCTCCCGAGCTCCCTGTCTACACTACCAGGGGTTCGCGAACCAGGGCCGTAAGAGAGGTTGTCCCCTGCATAAGTCAGACTCGACCACCAGGTACGTGACAGTCAGAAAGCAAAGAAATCACAAAGCCTACTTTGCTTCTGTCCGTAGGGAATGCCTGGGGCAGCATCTCAAAGTATATCCCAACCTGGTGGAGAAAGCCTCTGCATCGAACTGGATCACCCCCAAATCACTGGGGAAGGGGATCAGAACCAGACATACCCCTTATAGAGGTAATATTTGCGGCGGATGCCTGCACAGAGACTTGAGCATCAGCAGAAGCGGCCTGCAACACAGGTTGTGCTGGAACGGCCATCGTAGGAGGAACCAGGTGAGCAGTGCGATTCAGGAGCTTCTGTAACGCTATGGCAAACTGATCCATGTGGTGGTCTTGCTCATTCAATCTGGAAAAAATATTACCAACAAGTGGATTGACTGCATTTTCTGTCTTGAATCCAGGAACCAGAAGGGAACTACAAACAGGAAAAGTCTTTCACAGGAACACACAGCAGAGATTTCTCCAAAGATGTTGACCAAGGCGAAGGCATCTGCGATCTGATCCAGGCAGTTTATATAGCAGCAGAGCTGGCTTAACGAGGCAGGATATGGTCATCAGGTGAGACAGAGTGGAAGCTGAGAAGGCAATTAAGCAGCTTGCTATGAGAAGGGAGAGCTGAGCCCAGCCCTGACAGTGCCCCCTCCTCAATGACCCCCCCTCCGGAGGCCACCAGGTTTGAAGGGAAAACATCTATGGAAATCACGGAGGAGGACAGGAGCATGTATGTCCGAGGATGAGACCCAAGAACGCTCCTCTGGACCGTACCCTTTCCAATGAACCAGGTAATGTATGTGCCCACGGAACCTACGGGAGTCAATGATAGATTGTATTTCGTACTCCTCTTTAGGAATGGGCCGAACACTCCCTGGTTCTGTTCGCACCAGAACATGCGAACAGGCAAAAAATTTGTGTGAATATTCGAAGACCGTTAAAGTCTATGGGACCAGAACATGAAAAACCAAAAGTGCTCATTTTAAATGTTTATATGCAAGTTATTGCCCTAAAAAGTGTATGGGGACCCGAGTCCTGCCCTACGGGACATGTTTCAATACAAAAGCGTTTTTAAATCAATAGTTTTTTCAGCAGCAGTGATTTTAATAATACTTAAAGTGAAACAATAAAAATGAAATATTCCTTTAAATATAGTGCCTGGGGGGTCCCTTAGTCTGCCTGTAAAAGGGCGCATCTCTGTGATGTTTAGAACATAGCCAGAGCAAAATGACAATTGTGAAGGAAAAATTGTCATTTATTATCGCGGCTGTAATGTATTGCCGTCTCTCGGCAATATACAGAAAAATCATTGAAAAAATTTATGTAGGGTCCCCCCCAGTCCAAACCAGGCCCTTCGAGTCTGTATTGGATTTTAAGGGAAACCCCGCACCAAAATTAAAAAAAAAAAAATGTATGTGGGGTCCCCGCTAAAATCCAAACCAGAACCTCATCCGGGCATGCAGCCTGGCCGGCCAGGATAGGGGGGGGGGGTGAGCGAGCGCCCCCCTCCTGGACCATACCAGGCTACATGCCCTCAATATGGGGAGTATGGGTGCCACCCCAAAGCACCTTGTCCCCATGTTGATGGGGACAAGAGCCTCTTCCCCACAACCCTGGGTTCTGGGGGTCTGCGGACAGGGAGCTTATCGGAATCTGGAAGCCCCCTTTAATAAGGAGGCCCCCAGAGCCCGACCCCCCCCCCATGTGAATTAGTATCGGGTACATCATACATCCACTAATTCACCAAAAGTATCAAAAAGAGAAAAAAAAAAAACAAAGGAGACAATTAGGGACAACTCCTATATTAAAAGATTAAAAAATAAAAATAAGTGTCCCCCATTGTAATCCATCGTCAATCACGGCGAGCGACGGACTCGAAAAAAAACAAAAAAAAAAAAACAACAGTTCCTCCTCCATGGGAGGGCTCCCACTGACTGTTGTGACACTTTATGTATAGGGCAGGGCCACCCGGTGACGTACGTGCATGACCTGCCCCCTCTGATGTCACATGACGTGAGAAGGTTGCGGGGTCGCTCGCTTATGTCACCGGGTGGCTCTGCCCTGCCATATAAATAAACTGTCACAACAAACAGCGGGCAGACGGCGGGAGCCCTCCCATGGAGGAGGATCTGTGCGCGCTGTCTGTGCGCAATACATTATGGGGCACTCCGCGGTGGCGAAGTCGCTGCGAACGCCCCATAATGTTCTAAATTCGATGAACGGGCCTCGAACCGCGGGCCCATCCCTAAGCCCTACTCCTCTTGTTTCTCTGAATTACACCCCAAAATACATTCTGCTGCTTCTTTTGAATAGGGGGATACCATATATGTGAGACATTTTAGCGGTCTAGCCATGCACAGGAACCCGAAAAGCAATCACCGCCTTTAGGATTTCTAAGGGCGTAAATTTTTGATTTCACTCCTATGACAGTTTTGGAGGCCATGAAATGGCCAGATAGCACAAGCCCCCCCATGACCCCATTTTGGAAAGTAGGCACCCCAAGCTATTTGCTGAGAGACACGTTGAGTAGTTTGCAGCTCTCGCTTTTTGTCACAAAGTTTTAAAAATTGAAAAAAGAAAAAAAAAATACATTTTCCTTTTCTTTTTTCATTTTCCAAAACAAATGAGGGGTGCAAAATACTCACCATGCCTCTTAGCAAATATCTTGGGGTGTCTACTTTCCAAAATGGGGTCATTTGGGGGGCTTTTGTGCTACCTTGACATTTCAGGGCCTCCGAAACCATAATAGGTACTGAGGAGTAAAATCACCATTTTACGCCCTTAGAAAGCCTGAAGGCGATGATTGTTTTTTGGGGTTCTGTACGTGGCTAGGCTCCTAAAAAGTCTCCCATATGTGGTATCCCCGTACTCAGGAGAAGCAGCCGAATGTATTTTGGGGTGTAATTTCACATATACCCATGGCATGTGTGAGTAATATATCACTTAGTCTCCTTTCACACTGGGGCCGCCCGAGCGTTAGCGGTAATTTGTGGCGGTTTACCGCTCGTTATAGTGGTGCTATGGCGCCACTATTCGGGCGGCGGCGGTGCGCTTTTAACCCTCAAGGGATTAAACAGGGGTTAAAAGTGCCGGTTTGCGGCGCTCCCAAAGCTGTGTTCAGCACTTCGGCAGTGCTGCCCCATTGTTTTTAATGGGCAGGGGCGGTATAGGAGCGGTGAATGCACCGCTGTAAAGATGCGGCTTGCGGGACTTTTTTTACCATCCCGCAAGCGCACCACCCCAGTGTGTATTGAGGGGAGTTTTTCAGGTGCTTTTTAGTCGCTATTTTTAGTGTAAAAGCGCCTGAAAAATGCCTTGGTGTGAAAGGGGTCTTAGTGACAACTTTGTGTAGAAAAAAAAAATTGTAATTTTCCTGACACTTGTGGCAAAATATAAAATATTCCATGGAATCAACATGCCTCTCAGCAAATAGCTTGGGGTATCTACTTTCCAAAATTAGGTCATTTGGCGGAAGGGGGTGGGGGTTGTGCTATCTTGACATTTCAGGGCCTCTGAAACTGTGATAGGTAGCGAGGAAGTAAAATAAGCAATTTACGCCCATAGAAATCCTGAAGGCGGTTTTTGGGGTTCTGTACGCGGCTAGGCTCCCAAAAAGTCTCACACATGTGGTATCCCCGTACTCAGGAGAAGCAGCAGAATGTATTTTGGGGTGTCATTTCACATATACCCATGGTATGTGTGAGCAATATATCATTTCATTGACAACTTTGTGTAAAAAAATAAATACATTTTCATTTTCCCGAAACTTGTGGCAAAATATAAAATATTCTATGGACTCAACATGCCTCTCAGCAGATCATTTGGGGTGTCTACTTTCCAAAAAGGGGTCTTTCTGAAGGAATGAACGGGGGAGGCACAGCAGGCAGCAACATTGTCGGTCTGGGGAAGGGGAGTGCTAGATGTACTAGCAGATTTAGATACAGTAGCAAATTGAAGCCAAACTCCAGCTAACACTTTTTAAGGAGTTACAGCAACATGAACATGTGTCGTAGAATTCCAGGAAGTAAACGTGTATGGATGTTTACAAACTTCAAAATCATTCAGATTAATTAGAAATAAATTATGATTTTACATTCTGAACCCTTACGTTTTTTGAACCCTTGAAGTCCCTAATGTGCAATGAGGCCTTTTTCACATGGGCATAATAATGCATATGCCTTTGCAAGAGCCATTCATGTCTATGTAGATGTAGCAATGGCACAGACACAGTCGCTGCTCCCGATGTGCCAGCCCTGTTGGGATCACTGCCTCAAATACAGACAGTGTGCGTTTGCGGCACTGCTCCCAAACAGCTGTCAGATTGGAGAATTGGCTGGGTCCGTGCAGCCACTGCATCCAAATTGACACAAAGGGAACTGCCTACACGAGGATGCCCAGGGCACCTGTTCGCCCCCATTCGGGCACACAAGGCCCTCACATATGTATGCTGTAGTTACTCCTGTGTGAACGAGGCCTTAATATGTCATTTGGATACAATGTAGCACATGGCTGTACCTATCAGGCTGGGTTCACACCTAGGCGATCCGACTTCGGGGGCGACTTTGCTAGGCGCTTTGAAGGCGACTTCAGCGCGACTTCTGGCGACTTACAATGCGACTCTTTGCCAGGCGACTTTGCTTGTGGCCAATCAGAGAAGGGAGGGAGGGGGTTGCCTTCAAAAATTATTTTCTTTTAACCCCTTCCTTACCCGGCACTTAAACCCCCCTCCTGCCCAGACCAATTTTTGGCTTTCAGCACTGTCGCATTTTGAATGACAATTGCGCGGTCGTGCGACGTTGTACCCAAATAAAATTTGCGTCCTTTTTTTCCCACAAATAGAGCTTTCTTTTGGTGGTATTTGATCCCCTCTGCGCCATTTCTGATCGCCGCTATAAACAAAAAATGAGCGACAATTTTGCAAAAAAGAACAATATTTTTTACTTTTTGCTAAAGTACAAATCCATTAAAAAAATTATTCATCAGTTTTGGCCGATATACATTCTTCTACATATTTTTGGTAAAAAAAAAATCGCAATCGGCGTATATCGATTGGTTTGTGCAAAAGTTATCGCGTCTACAAACTGGGAATTGATTTATGGCGTTTTTATTATTTTTTTTTTTTTTACTAGTAATGGCGGCGATCTGCGATTTTTATTGGGACTGCGATATCGGGGCGGAAATGTCGGACATTTTTTACACATTTTTGGGACCAATGACATTTATACAGCGATCAGAAATTTAAATGTCCACTGATTACTGTATAAATGTCATTGGCAGTGAAGGGGTTAACCTGCAGGGGGTAGTGAAGGGGTTAAATATGTTCCCTGGGTGTGTTCTAACTGTGGGGGGGCAGGGCTGGCCGGGACATGACAGATCTCACTGATCCCAGTGACAGGGATCAGTAGATCTGTCCTGTCCCCTGTCACAGAACGGGGAACCGCCGTGTTTACAACGGCGGTTCCCCGTTCTGAGGCTCCTGAAGGTGATCGGCGGGTCCGGGCGGACATCGAGTCCGCCCGACCCGCGGGCACGCTCGCGCGCCGCCGCTGCCGCCAGGGGGCGCGCGGGAGCATGTGCAGTGGAGGACGTCCATGGACGTCCTCCGGGCATTTCAGATCCGCGCTGGAGCCGTACTTTGGCTATAGCGCGGATCTGAAGTGGTTAAACTGTAAAGTTGCTTCAATATAGATGGGGATCAGAATTAGAGGCGACTTCCATTGAATTCTATGGGCACAAGTCGGATAGAAGTCGCCTTGAAGTAGTAAAGAAACCTTTTCTGAAGTCGCCCTGAAGTCGGAGCAACTTCAGTAGTTTATATTAAGATGGCTCCCATTCATTTTAATGGGATTTTGGATGTCAAGCGACTTGAGGCGTCTTGGGGCGAACTAGTCGAGTAGGTGTGAACTGAGCCTTACAGAAAGGTGTATTTGTTCCTAGTTCTTTTCTATGGGTGTGGAAGACATTTCTGTTATATTTAGAAGCCAAATTACAGACCTTTCATCTTTTGTCCCTCTTTTAAGTCAAATTAATATAGATGCATCTGAATGAATGTAGCAATTTAAAAACATGAACATTTTTGCTGTAACCGATACCCATCAGATTCCAAACATAACTTTTCTATTATAGACAACAAACACATTCTCATATGCATTTTCTTCATAGATGTACTTCTTTGAAACGTTCTCCCTTTATTGAAGTGTCATGTGACCTGCGCAGTGGCCACCACATGATCATGCTCCTCACACACGCAGCAGGAGTTTTATCGCATTCTTGTATAAAGGTCAGCTACTGTCTCCTCCTGAAACCCAGCTTAGAATTTCCCTTCTGCTCTCCTTTTTATCAGAAGTTTCAGAAACGTGGTTGCTCTGGATTTCCTTGTGTGAGGCGGCTTTATTTGACTCCTTGCACATATTTCACAGGGTGCTTAGGTGAAGTTTTCAATTTCCACCCCGAGTATTACTTGGAAACAAGATGATGCCATGGAAACAGAGCTCATGCCAAGCGCAGACGACATCTGCGAGTGGCTGTGTTCAGCCGGGTCATTTTCACTACCTCATGATTACACTGATATTTACCTCAACCGACCTCCATTGTTAGATCAGTACAAGCTACCACCACGTATCTGGAGTGTTTATACACCACAGTGTCCGGTAATAAGGTGCATTACTCCTGTTAAGGTTCATTTCAGGAAATTGCCATTTTCTGTGATGTTTTGCTCAGGATGACTAAAGTGGAACTTTACCCAAAAGGGGAAGTTCTGCTCTCCCCCCCTCTCCCTGTGACTTTTGTCACATTATGTTTTGGGGAGAGCGGGTACCTAGTTTTGATAGGTACTTGCTCCCACTTCCAGTCCTCCTGTACAGGGCCCAGACAACTGGGTGAATCAGATGTGGGCAGGGAGGGTGAGGAGGCAATTACTGGCATTGATCCCCTGTACGGCTCTCTCTGCAGCAGCTGAAAGCTAGCTTCTTCTCTCCCACCTGCTGGCTTTCAGCTGCAGAGAGAGCCATACGGGAGATCGGTTCCAGTAATTGTTTTGCTCAGGATGTCTAAAGTGGAACTTTACCAAAAAGGGGAAGTTCTGCTCCCCCCCCTCTCCCTGTGACTTTTGTCACATTATGTTTTGGGGAGAGCGGGTACCTAGTTTTGATAGGTACTTGCTCCCACTTCGGCTTGGACCGCCTGGGCGGAAGTTCGAGTAACCCCCCACCCAGGGCTGTACAGGGGGTACAACCAGTCCTCCTGTACAGGGCCCAGACAGCTGGGTGAATCAGATGTGGGCAGGGAGGGTGAGGAGGCAATTACTGGCATCGATCCCCAGTACGGCTTTCTCTGCAGCAGCTGAAAGCTAGGTTCTTCTCTCCCTCCTGCTGGCTTTCAGCTGCAGAGAGAGCCATATGGGAGGTCGGTTCCAGTAATTGCCCCCCCCCCCCGCCCGCAATGATCACCGTCCCTGTGCACCATATGTTTTCCCCTGCTGCCCAGGTCCACTGTGTGCCCTTCCACCCACCTCCACAGTGCTGCCAGCTTCCCTCCTCTCCTCCTCACCATCAGCTGCAAGCACACAATAGGATCCTTCAGGTTGGAGAGTAGGGGAAGAGTCCAGTAAATATGTCACATTTGCCATCCCCTTCCTTTCTTGAATCAACACAATGAGTGACCGGTACTAATCATTTACTGTGTTCATTTAAAACTGAAGCATAGTAAACTTTGCTTATTTGAGGGGTGGGGGTCTGTCAGGTTGGCTGTATGGGGCCATGTGATTTCTAACAGCTGCCCCTTGGTCCTGCCCCTACCCCCCCCCCCCCCACCTTCTGGGACACATCATGGGTCCCGGAAGGTTGCGGGACCACTCACAGGGTACAACATGGCCCTCCCTTGTGCAGTGGGATGCCGGCTGTGAAACCGCTTCCCACTGTTAACATGCCGGCGCCGGGGACCAAAGACCGGTGAAGACACGGCCGGAGTGAGGTCAGCACTGGATCCCTGGACAGGTGAGAGTCTGTTTCCTCAGTTTTTGTGGCTGCTGACTTTTCATATTTGGAAACCTGGCTGAAGAACCTCCAGCCGTTTCTGTGTTTATGAAAAGTCAGCAGCTACAAAAAGTGTAGCTGCTGACTTTTAATAAACACACTCTCACACTTGGTTCTCTCCCTGGTGCCGGCATCACTAGTGTGGGCACCCATCTGTGACAACTTGTAGCTTCACAGCCGGGTGCGTACTGCACATGCGCGAGTCACGCTGCGCCTCCTGAATGGCCGGGCAATCTTCTGGGAACTGTGCCGTGTCCCAAAAGATTGCAGCGAGTGAGGGGGAGAGGAGAACTCCCGCACAAGTCGCCTAGGAGGGCCAAGTGGAAGTGGGAGCTGGGTACCTGTCAAAACTAGCTACACTCTCCCCCTCCCAAAAAATGACAAGCCAAAATGTGGCAAGTCAGGGGGTCAGGAGTCCTTAAAGTGGAAGTTCCACTTTTGGGTGTAACTCCGCTTTAATTGCATGCAAACTCTAAGGTCATGTTTATCCAAGCGGCAAGGACTGCCATGTCTCACAAAAGCAATCCACTGCTGGAAAGCTTTTCAGAGGTGTTTGACAGGCAGTTGAAGAGGCAATACGTTGTCGCCTCACTGCCTGTTTTAACCTTGTAAATGCTGTACCACTGCCATAGGCGTGCACAGCCTATTGTATTAGAGTGTGCACCCCAAAGCTCAAACTCATGGTACCAATCACTGTGTCACATTCACAGCTGTGCATTTTCAACCGGTGCGTTTTTTATGTCAGGGACTTTTTTTTACACGTAGCAGGTTGTATTTTTGGTTCCACAGACTTCATTGGAAACGCAGCAGAAACTCATCAAAAATGCAGCACATGCATTTTCGACCCGTCTTCGCTGCATTTTTGCTGGTTTCTCCTGCATGACAACAGACACCTCCCAAAAGCGAAAAACGCATCAACTGCAACCTGCATAGGTAAGATCCTAGCCATACAGCAGTCGAAAAATTGTTCCAAAGAATTTTTGAAAAATGAACACAGTCGTCAGAGCAAACATTATTACTGTCATGTAATGACCGATTTTCAAACAATAAATCGTTTTTATTATTGCATTATTTTTGACTAAATTTTTCTTAGTTTAATTTTCTTAGGTAACATATATAAAAATTGCCTATCTTGATGGTTGTATTTTTCTTGTGTGTACTATTGCTATGCTCTTTATTCTTTATTTTTGACATGGCCGTTGGTTGACACAAACATTCCTGGGTTCATGTTTTTTTTACACATGCGCAGTCCCAACAGTTTGTTTTTTTAACAGACGAGAAGCATAGTAAAATGGAGATTCAGCCCTCCCCCAACAAAGAATTAAAAGTCAGCAGCAAGTATTGTAGCTGCTGACTTTTAATAGCAGGACACTAAAGCACACGATGCAAATTTCGTATGGGAATTTTCCTACGACGAATGATCGCCCGAAATTCTTACCGTTAGTATACTCCTTTCGACAGCCGATTTTGATTTTTCAGACGACAAAAGCTGGTTGTGCAGGCTATAAATTTTTTTTGTAGGCCAAGGCAATGTCTGATTTTCGCATCATTAGTACGGTTTTCGTATGAAAAAAAACATAGGATTAAGACTACGCATGCTCAGAAACGAAAAGATACATAGAAAGCTATTCAACACATTACGTCACTTCTGATGTTAAATTTGGTCATACGAGAATTTTCGTATTGTTAGTATGCTCTTCACTTTCGACATGAGATTAGCATCCAACAAAAAAACGGACGTTCTGTCATCTGAAAATCGAAGCACCTGTACGAGGCTTTACCTGTCCAGGGATCCTGCAATGTTGGCACCCAGGGGCATCGCCAGGGTGGGGCTATTGAGGCTACAGCCCCGAATCTAATGGCCAAAGCCCCGAGTATTGGGGTCCCTAACATGTAGCCGCGGGTGGCTTGATAGAGCCACGAGTGGGTGGCTTGATGGAGCCGCGGGCGGGCGGCTTGATGGAACCGCGAGTGAGCGGCTTGAGGATGAGAAACGAGCGGGGCGGGCGAGCAGAGATGACATCATCACTCTCTGCCCACCCTGCATCACCACTCCTCACACGCTCACACACAGCCTGGCCACTTCAATGTTGGTGGTAAGGCGGGGAGCAGAGAGATGACATCATCTCTCACTGCCCCCCCACATCACCGCTCTCCTGTGCTGTGAGGAGGGACTCCGCTGGCGATGGGGACACCTGTGATATAAGGAGGGACTCCGCTGCCACTGGGGGCACCTGTGATGTAAGGAGGGACTCCGCTGGTGCTGGGGGCACCTGTGATGTAAGGAGGGACACTCCGCTGGGGACACCTGTGATGTAAGGGGAGACACTCCGCTGTGGACACCTGTGATGTAAGGAGGGACATCAGTGATGTAAGGAGAGACACTCCGCTGTGGACACCTGTGATGTAAGGAGGCATTCTGTTGGGGGCACCTGTGATGTAAGGAGGCACTCTACTGGGGGCACCTGTGAAGTAAAGAGGCACTCCGCTGGTGCTGGGGACACCTGTGATGTAAGGAGGCACTCCACTGGGGGCACCTGTGATATAAGAAGGGACTCCGCTGGGGACACCTGATGGAAGGAGCGTCTCCGCTGGGGACACCTGATGGAAGGAGGGACTCCGCTGGGAACACCTGATGGAATCTGGTGGTAGGCAACGTGGCAAATGAAACGCTCAGGGCTCCCACTGATTCTGCATTATAATGAGTTGAACTATTTCATTTTACGTTACAATGTAATAATAGAAATAATGTGCTTCAATCATCCTTATACCATACCAACCATGATTGAAGCACCAACACCAGGTGTTTGGAGTATCTTTATCTGCTGATTGTTAAACTTTCTGGAACACACATATTGCTATTGTTGTGTAGAATCTGGGTCTGGTGTCCCTCTTTCCCTTCCCTTCTTTCTTCCTTCCTCCATCCCTCATTCATCTCAGACTCGAGCCACATCCCCTTAAGGCATGGCCCCTTTAAGCCATGCCCACAATTTAGTTTAGACCACGCCCCATTTTCGCTGCAGCGCACCGCATTTCTTCGGGCTGAAGCCCCTGGTCTTTTTCCCACCTAGCAACACCCCTGTCGGCACCCCAGCCAATTTTTTTCAATCGGCTTTCGGGTGTAGCAGCCACCATTCCTTGTAAGGGAAAAAGTAGGGCTCCCTACTGCACATGTGTGAAGAGCGCTGCACTTTGTGAATGGCCCGGAGGTGGGGTAAGGAGGAGTGGGGCCAAACGTCCAGGGAACCTCACCGTGGTGAGGTCTCCCAGAAGTGAGGACAGGTACCTGTCAAAAAGGTACCTGCCCCCCCCCCCCGAAGGTGCCAAATGTGGCAGCAGAGGGGGGAGGAAGCAAATAAGTGGAGCTTCCCCTTTTGGGTGGAGCTCCACTTTAACCTTTCAATTTATCATCCGTTCGGCAGAAGTTTTCCAAACTTTTCCTTTGATTTTTTGGCTCAAAAACGGCACAACCGATTATCAATTTGTGCCCATTACCTGGATGAAAAAACAAATGAACTGTGCACATATCAGATATTTAAACAATTTTTCATCTAGTGTATGGGCACCATTAGGCATTAGCATTGAGTTCTATGGACCTTAGGGCTAGTTCACACCGCATGTGTTCCAGTGTTTTTGTTTTGTTTTTTGCATCCAAAACGCATAGAAAGTAGGTTAGACGTTTTTTCGTGGCATAGCTCATACCAGTGTTTCCAGTTTCAGTACATTACAGTTCCAGAAAGAAAAAGTAAAACATACTGCATGTTTCCTGCACAGAACTGCCCTGGAACGCATCAAAAATTCACTGTAATGCACCTACATGCATCAAAAACGCACCAGACCCCAGTGAAAAAAAAAAACAGGCAAAAAAGAAAAAAAAGCATCTGGAATGCACTCGGAAAACGCATCAAAACGCGACAAGAATGCACCGGATAGCATGAAAAAAGCGCATGCAGAAGTGCATCCGGAACGGATCTGGAGGATGTTTTTGTGGCGTGAAAGCGGGCAAATAGGACCTGAGAGCTTTTCAAAAACGCCCTGCAGCGCTACACACAGATGCCAACAGGCTACAGCTATAACATTGCATTTGATGACCTGTTTTAGTGCGTTCATACCGGTTTTAAAACGCGTGTGTGAATGATATGTAATATATATACATATATATATATAAATAAAACAAACTCATTTCAAATAACAGCCTGAACAGCATCATTCAATTCAACAGACAAAAATTCTGGGAAAAAAAAATAGTTTGTATGACTGTAGCCATCACATATTTAACTCCTCAGCAACCAGAGCACTTCCAGGGCTTCTCTTTGACAGCCAGGGATTAACCTCTGACGGACTGGAGCTTTTCAGCTTCTTCTGAGCACTGATTCTATGTCAAAGCCAAGCCATGATCTGCTCTAGTTCTAGGCACAGGTTAAACTGTTTTCAGTGTGACATCAGAGTTTCAGGTTTGTGCTCCCAGCCCCTCCCCTGCCCTGTGATTGGTCTAGAAGCCACAAGCCTGCCAGTTACCTTTCTGGTGAGAAGTAGTGTGGAGGATAGCAGGGACACAGGCTGGGGCTGACACTGTTTAGTTTGGACTTACACCAGGCGAAACCATTCGACTTTTAGCAGGCAGCATATGGCTGATCTCTGCTCAGTTGAGTGCTGATAATTCAGGGTTCTGAGAATGTCCACCAGGATGTGTGCAGATCTTCAATAGATCCTCCCTGAAATCCAGGTAAGAGGGAAGCTGTTGCTAGGACTCATTTTATTAACAACAGTGAAGAATTTCAAGGAGCTGTGAACATACATTACTAATAAGCTGGATGGCACACAGGCGGTTCCTTCTCATCAATGAATTTTCTATCACTTTTCCTGTGATCACTCCAGCACTGGTCTGATCCTTTGTTCAGGTTACTTTGTATCTATTCCTGGGCTCCTGTAGGCTGATCAAGGCTGGGGACCCTGATGGATGTTTGTTATAGGTTATTATGTAGGCAGATTAGGAAATGTTACTGTTTACCAAGTGATTTTATTACAAATCATATAACTTGGTGGTTGGTAAACAACATCTGACTTGTAACCCAACATATGGCAAAATTTACTAATCACAATAGAAGTGAGTTTTTTTTATATTATAAGTAGTTAGATTGCTTGTCAGGTGTTTACTTCTCTAGCCTGCGCTAAAGTAGGAAATAATGATGGATCTTACTTGCTATGGGCAACAGCACCAGCTGCCTTTGGCTCCAGGTTTTATAAAAGGGACTGCAAGCAAAAGGAGACTGAAATCTACAGAATTTTATGGGGGGAATATACTAATACTGGAGCAGCTGTGCATAGTAACCAATCAGCTTCTAGCTTCGGCTTGGTCAGTTAAATTTTGAAAATGAAAGTTAGAAACTGGTTGGTGTACACAGCTGCTCCAGTCTGGGTTAATTCCCACCCAGGAAAAAATAAATAAAAAAAAAAAAAAAAAAAAAAAAATATATATATATATATATATATATGTGTGTGTGTGTGTGTGTGTGTGTGTGATTGTAAGCTCACAGGAGCAGGCCCCCCCTAATCCTCTTTTATTGAATTGTATTGTCTCCCTTTATATTGTAAAGTGCTGCGCAAAATGTTGGTGCTATATAAATCCTGTATGATAATAATCTAAGCGGGGCCTTCCTATTTCTTCTGTATTGTAATTCTTTTACAATATAAAGGGAGGCTATGCAATTACAATACACTGTGCAAACTGTTGGCGCTATAATAATGTATTATACACAATCACTTGGTCATCTATTCTGCAGAGGAAAAAACATAGTTAATCTGGTTGAAAAAGGACTCAAGTCCATCCAGCTCAACCACCATGGTTTGGTGCTTTCTGTCCCTTCAATTCTATAGCACAAAGCACCCCTGGATATTTCAGGGAAATGTGAGCCAATCAGGTTAAAAAAGGCAAGGATGTGTATGGTGTTCCTAATTTACAGGGGGAAAATTTCTGATGCCCAAAAATTGCCCCCCTCTCAGACGCAGGACAAGGGAAAGCGTCAGGGCTTGCTTCATGTCTGGTGTTGTTGGTTTAACTTTTTTTCCCAGCAGCGCCTTACTGAATGATCTGTTTGGACCAGGTGGAGTGCGGCAAGTAGCCACACAGGTGGTGGATAGGATTCAAAATCTGAAGCCACAAAGTTCCATTTGTACCAGCTGCTTGCTATGGAGGTGCATGTGTGAACCCACTTCTGAGCCAGGCTGTGTGCATCCATAAACGTACACAGAGTGGCTTGGCCCATTCCCTGCTCCCTCCTCACAGGAGCCACTGTCACAGCACCCGGATTCACCTCTGCTCCCCGCATGCCCCCACCTCTCCACATCACATATGTGCGGGGTGCCATGCATTGGGCACCTGGCTGTTGCACACTGCCCCCCAACTCTCCACACCTCCTGTGTGCGGGGCACCAGGTGGTGTGCGGCCAGTGCTGTGATCACTTAACACTGGCCACAGACTTCCTTCCCCCACGTGCCAGGGTCTAGCAGGCAGAGTGCACTCTTCTGCTAGTGCTGTGCCCTGCTAAAGAATAATCTGCTTGTTTCCCCCCCCCCCCCGGTGCACACCTGATGCAGCCTCATGCGTGGGGTTGAAGCCTGTTGCCTGGGCAATCTAAAACTCAGCATCAGATGGTCTGTTTACAAGTTCGTGCCCTGGCTTGGATATATCTATCTGAGCTGGAGAAAGTAGTCTAGTATTTTCCCTGCTGTCGGCCCTGTGTGCTACTTGTGCCTGTGAGGACCCCAGGTCAGGCCTTCAGGAGTGACCTTCGGTCTCCCATTTGCCCAGCTGCCTCTCTGCCTGCACCGCCTGCTCTCTCTCTCCCCCGGATTTAGCACAGGCTACCAAGACCCTGCCTCCATGGACCCTTTGGAAAAATCCCTCAAGCGCTCAGTCCACCCCACCAGAGGGCCCGTGGCCTAAGTGTGAGTCCCTGAACTCGACTAGCCTGCTTTGCTGTCCCATAAAGCCATCACAAGGATCCTTCTCCATTGCTGTTCCTTCTGGTTGCCCTGTGGACTATTTTCCCTTTTCTGTCCCATATTGTTGTTCCTTGCTGTACTTTCTGGTCGCCCTGTGGACTATTTCCCCTTTGCGGCCCCATATTGCCGCCTGAGGATCATTCTCCCTTGCTGTACTTTCTGGTCGCCCTGTGGACTATTTCCTCTTTGCTGTTCCATATTGCCGTCCTGAGGATCATTCAACCCTTGCAATACCTTCTAGTTGCCCTGTGGACTGTTTCCCCTTTGCGGTCCCATATTGGCGTCCTGAGGATCATTCTCCATTGCTGTACTTTCTGGTCACCCTGTGGACTATTTGCCCTTTGTGGTCCCATATTGCCGCCCTGAGGATCATTCTCCCTTGCTGTACTTTCTGGTCGCCCTGTGGACTATTTCCCCTTTGTTGTCCCATATTGCCGCCCTGAGGATCATTCTCCCTTGCTGTACTTTCTGGTCGCCCTGTGGACTATTTCCCCTTTGCAGTCCCATATTTCCGTCCTGAGGATCATTCTCCCTTGCTGTACTTTCTGGTGGTCCTGTGGACTGTTTCCCCATTGCGGTGCCCTATTGCCATTCCGTAGACTCTCTTTATCAAGTCTTGTGATACATTGTTGCCCTGTGGATTGCTTCACTTCTCTATGTTGTGTCTTACTACCACCCTTCCTGTACACTCGAGTTCCCCAATAAACGCCTGCAAGTCAGGTCCTGTGTGCTTTCTCTCTGCGCTCCTAGATTGTCACATTCACACTTGTTTGTAGGCAGCCACAGATCAATGACAGGCTGAGAGATACTACGGATGTATTCATGTAACCACACATCCGAGCACTCAAATGCATGCAGAAATGAACAAGTGGCTCTGGATGCAGATATTTTCCTAGGAGCTAACAACATTTTTATTTTCCGTCTCTTAGTTGCTTGGCATTTGCAGTTTATCTAACCCTGTAGCATTTTTTTAAAGGCTTGTAATTACTGATCTGATAGTACACATTGCATAGCTAGAATTTATAACCAACTAGTTGGGAGTGGCCACAAGAGCAACGGAATGAGGAACAGCAAAAGCACAATGTATGAATTGGTTGATTCGTATGCAACTAATGACGTGTGATACTTTTTATCAGCACTTAAAATTCAAAGATTGTTGAATTGCCTTTTCAGCTCTGGAAGGTTTTACCCCCTTTATGACCAGGCCATGTTTTGCGATACGGCGCTGCGTTACTTTTAACTGGCAATCGCATGGTCGTGCGACGCTGTATCCAAATAAAATTGTCTTCTTCTTTTTTTCCTCCCATAAATAGAGCTTTCTATTGGTGTTATTGATTACCTCCTGCGGTTTTTATTTTTTGCGCTATAAACAAAAGAACACAGATCATTTTGAAAAAAAAAAAACAATATTTTTTTACTTCTGCTATAAAACCTATCCAATAAAAAAAAAAATTTAAAAAATCTAATTTTTAAATTAATTCAGGCCAATATGTATTCTACTACATATTTTTGGTAAAAAATCCCAATAAGGGTATATTGATTGGTTTGCACAAAAGTTTTATAGCTTCTACAAACTATTACATGGGAGTAATTACATTACTATGGGAGTAGTAATGGCAGCGATCAGTGACTTAAAGTGGGACTGCGATATTGCGGCTCACAAATCGGACACCTAACTGACATTTTTGACACTTTTTGGTGACCAGTGACATTATTTCAGTGATCAGTGCTAAAAAAACACGCACTGCTACTGTAATAATGACACTGGCAGGGAAGGAGTTAACATCAGGGCTGCTCGTAGGGCAGTGATGGCGAACCTTGGCACCCCAGATGTTTTGGAACTACATTTCCCATGATGCTCATGCACTCTGCAGTGTAGTAGAGCATCATGGGAAATGTATTTCCAAAACATCTGGGTTGCCAAGGTTCGCCATCACTGTCCTAGGGACTGCTTTCTAACTCTGTGTGTGTGGGGGGGGTGGTGTTGGTGCTTTGACTAAGGGAAGACATAGATCTGTGTTCCTGCTTAGCAGAAACACAAGATCTCCATCTTCCCCTCTCCCAAAATGGTAGTTTTCCTTGTTTACATAGGCAGACTGCCATTTTGCCTCTTTGGGAAACGATCGTGTGCTGCCGGCGAACATCAGGTCCGCTGGACCCGCTGTATCCAATCACAGTGGGAGCGGGTTGCCAGCAGCGTGTGTGTGCGTTACCCAGATCCGGAACTAGAAATCACATACAGGTAAGTGATTTTGCTCAGAAGGGCTGCCCTGCCGCAGTATATCTGCGTGGAGCAGTCCAGAAGAGGATAGTCTAATTTTTCTGATCTAGATATGTGAAACATTTAACGGAACCTGTCAGGATATATGAGAGCAACCATAGCCAGATGAAAGGCTGTCATCCTTTGCTTTCAAGGGTACAGGGCTGTTATTCTTATCCTTCCCTACTTAGTTAAAGAGGAGCTCCAGCCCCCCCCCCCCAAAAAAAAAACTTAAAGTCAGCAGCTACATTTAATATAGCTGCTGACTTTTAATATTAAGACACCTGGGATCCCACAATGTCCTCACCTGAGCGGATTCTTCAATCGGCCTCGGGTGCAGGTGCTGGCATCTCAAGTAAGGGAAACAGGCAGTGAAGCCTTCACAGCCGGTTTCATACTGTGTATGCGCACCTTGTGAATGGTCCCATAGTCTTCTGGGACCTGTGATGTGTCCCAGAAAGCTGCAGGGGAAGGATGGGGGGGGGGCCGAACCTCCAGCTCAGATCGCCACGGTGCATCTAACTGGAAGTGGGAGTGGGTACCTGTGAAATCCCAGGATGCAAACAAGCAGAACTTCCCCCAGATCAAAGTGAGACATATCACTACATCCTCTCCCTAACAACCCAGAGAGGAAATGATCCTAGCTTTAGGTCATAGCAGGGGACCGATGCATCCCCATTCACCATTTTCAGGTCCTATTTAAGCCTGAAAAGACGCACAGGACCCCTGTGCAAATTCGCAGCGGAGCCGCTCTGGAGATGTGTTAATAGCTTGTTCCTTTTCGGTTTATCATTGACATTTGAAGACTTCTTTAACCACTTCAATACCAGGCACTATCCCTCCTTCCCGCCCAGACCAATTTTCAGCTTTCAGCACTGTCACATTTTGAATGACGATTGCGCAGTCGTGCGGCACTGTACCCAAGCAAAATTTTTACAATTTTTTTCCCATAAATAGAGCTTTCTTTTGGTGGTATTTGATGACCTCTGGGTTTTTTATTTTTTGCGCTACAAATAAAAAAAGAGCAAAGATTTTGAAAAAAAAAATTTCTTTGTTTTTTGTCACAAAACTTTGGAAATAAGTACATTTTCTCCTTCACTGATGGGCACTGATGAGGCTGCACTGACGGCCACTGATGAGGCAGTACTGATTGGCACTGATGAGGCGGCATTGATGATTAGGCACTTATATGCAGCGCTGATGGGCACTGATAAGCAGCACTGATGGGCACTCATAGGCGGCACTGACAGGTGGCACTGATGGGCACTCATAGGTGGCACTGGTGGGCACTCATAGGTGGCACTGATAGAGGGCACTGTTAGGTGGCACTGATAAGGAGGCACTGGCAGGTATCACAGATGGGCACAATGCCATTCCTATAGTACACTGTATGCCCCTTACCTGGTGGTCTTGTGTGGGCTCCCTGGTGGTCCCTGGGTGGGCTCCCTGGTGGTCCCTGGACGAGCTCCCTGGTGGTCTTGGGTGGCAATCCTAGGGGAGGCTGCACTGATAAACAATCAGCGCTGATCCGCTCTCCTCTACTCGCGCCTGCAGGCGCGAGTAGAGGAAAAGCTGATACATGGCTCTTCCTGTTTACACTGTGATCAGCCATGATTGGTCACGGCTGATCATGTGGTAAAGAGCTTCCGAAGAAGGCTCTTTACTGAGATCGGTAATGCGTTGGGTCAGACTGACACACCGCACCACCGATCGCCGTGATATGCGGGCGCGCGATCGCAGGTTATCCGGGGATAACTGCACTACAGCCCAGCCGTCATTTGTCTATAGGCCGGGTGGGAAGTGGTTAACTATGCACACTCCCCTTGCACCATTGGTAACCTGCTTTTCTGGGAACTGTAAGAATTCTGTTCCTTATCTTTTGTTTGCTTGCTGGTTACTAACTGCATTCCCTTGTCTTATGTCGATCTCTGCCTTCCTGTCCCCTTATTTAATGCCCCTCTGTACTGAGACTGTTTATCTGTACATCAGGTGGGGGGGGGGGGTGTTCACATCAATTGGATCTAGCAAAAATTTGTACCATTGTCACTTTCTTGGCTATACCAGTAAACGCCTGCTGTATGAGAAGATTGCATGATATAACAAAAAGTAATTGTTGAAGGCATCCATTATGAATAGCTGCTGCTGATGCTGCCATTTTAATCTTAAAGGAGCAAAACAATTCAGGTTTGTAAAATGTTATTATGACAGCTAAGCAATTCTGTGGCAGTGATCTCTTACCCCTTTTTAATATGCATCAGGATATGTAAACAATGCAGTACAATATTGATGAAGTGAACCATTACCATGAATGTGATCAGGAGCAGCGGAGCACTTTCTGTGACAGTGCCAATGCATACACTGTTCTTTCAGCCTCATGGAAGTCATACCCTGCTAAATTCTTCCTTTTATTACTGCATTACATTGATGGTGTCATCAGGAGTAACTTCTTGGAATAGGAAGAGCTTTTCTACAGAGATATTGTGCAATGGATGAAAAGTGGGCCTGGGCAAAGATCAGCTGTACGATGCTTACTGGAGTGCTGTATCATTCACCAATGACTTGCATTATACATGCTATGAAGTAGAAGTGCATATACAGTATATGCTCTTTCCAGAGACACCTTTTCAATCGCAATATTCCTTCTAGTAAAAGCAGCCACTGCCTCAATTGATGATATTGCTAAGGTTGAGTCAAATGACACATTTTTATATTTCTAAAAAGTCCCAATTCTAGTGTAAAATTGTTCTTCAGCCCTCGTTCACACTAAACACGGCTTTGAAATCGTGTAAGTCCATTTGAACTCGTGTAATGTCAAAGCTGCATTTCAGTCCGACTTTGGGGGGGCAACTTGAAAGACATCTGTGCGTCTTCATGCATAGATGTCTATTGAAATTGCCCCCCGAAGTCGCTAAAAGTAGTGCAGGAACTACGTTACGATTGGGACGCTCCTATTGCCGGCAATAGGCTCCAATTTGACATGCGATTTGACCTATCAAATCGTGCCGATGTGAACGGGGGCTTATACAAATATGTATCTTTTTTTTTTTTGGGGGGGGGGGGATCCTTCAAGCTCATTTCCATTTACTATGTTCAGTCACAATAGGCAAATCATACTTATAGTCCAACAGCAAACTTTTATTTGACCATCATCTGTGATCCCAAAATGGGACAAAGTATTGTACACACATTTTATTCCCTACCACATATCTCGTGTAGTTTTTATACTGTGATCCTTCTTTTTTCTTATTAAATTATTCCATCAATGTTATCTGGTTGAGGTCAGTCAGAAGAACATGCCATTTTTCAGTGTGTTTGGATGTAACCTTTTATTTTAAGGCCGTGCACTTTTAACACCTTTTAACCACTTTAATATATTCAGGAAGACCAATCAGGTTTGCAAACTTTTCCTGTCGTGTCTCCAAGAGCTGCTTAGTGTGTTGTTGGTTCATATATATATATCCTGGCTAACAGGTGGGCCATCTGCAGGTGCCTGAAACACATGAAATTAAGCATACTTAATAGTTTTTTTTTAAAGGATTGTAAGTTTTACAAAAAAACAAGCATATACATAAGAAAAAACACACAAAATGCAAAATGAAAAAGAAAATGCCGTAAAATTGACAGCAGTATCGTAATCCTGAGCAGTTCTGACATACAAATCACTTTAAAATTTATGATAAATAAATCAAAAAGCAGTCTCCGCATAAACAAAACATACAGTATCTCACAAAAGTGAGTACACCCCTGACATTTATATCTTTTCATATGACAACACTGAAGAAATAACAGTTTGCTACAATGTAAAGTAGTGAGTGTACTGTTTGTATAACAGTGTGAATTTGCTGTCCCCTCAAAATAACTCAACACACAGCCATTAATGTATAAACCACTGGCAACAAAAGTGAGTACACCCTTAAGTGAAAATATCCAAATTGGGCCCAATTAGCCATTTTCCCTCCCCGTTGTCATGTGACTCGTTTGTGTTACAAGCTCTCGGGTGTGAATGGGGAACAGGTGTGTTAAAATTTGGTGTTATCGCTCTCACTCTCTCATACTGGTCACTGGAAGTTTAACATGGCACCTCATGGCAAAGAACTCTCTGAGGATCTGAAAAAAAGAATTGCTGCTCTACATAAAGATGCACTAGGCTATAAAAAGATTGCCAAGGCTCTGAAACTGAGCTGCAGCATGTGGCCAAGACCATACAGCAATTCAACAGGACAGGTTCCATGTCAGCGCGGCTCCGCTGGAGCCTGCGCTGTGATTGGCCGGAGCCACGGACCAGGAAGCAGCATGTCGCTGGTCACATCCGTGTGCCGAGAGCACTACAACAGCTTCGTTCCAAGGTAAGCATTTCATAATGAGTTAGTATGCGATGCATACTAGCTCATTATGCTTTTGTTTTGCAGGTTGTTTTTTTGGGGCGGGCAGCAGAGACTTGACAACCACTTTAATGGCTGTGTGTTGAGTTATTTTGAGGGGACACCAAATTTACACTGTTATACAAGCTGTACACTCACTACTTTACATTGTAGCAAAGTGTCATTTCTTCAGTGTTGTCACATGAAAAGATAGAATAAAATATTTACAAAAATGTGAGGGGTGTACTCACTTTTGTGAGACACTGTATCTAGTGCTCCATACAAATTATCTCTGCACTATGCAGCATGCTGCGCCTTGCAATATTTTTACATAAGATACAAAAAAAAAAACCCTCCAGAATGTATGACATGTCATAAATCTAATTCAACGTTAAATAATGTCACCGTCCCTACACCTACTAACATTGTGCCCGCCTACAATTTTTTCCATACCTATCGCCCTGCATACCATCAGGGATGTGCTAAGTGACCAGACTTATATGGGGATGTGAGTACAAAAGCATAAAAGAGATAATTTTAATATGTATTAACATTTAAAAATCCATAGAAAAACTAGTGTCAGGGGAGCTAAGCCAGGAGTTTGCAACTAATGGGTTCCACAACTTCTCAAGTTTGCAAGGAGTACCTCTCTGTTGATAAAGATGGCATTCTTTAAGGTGTGTGCAATTGACTTGTGCACACCACTCCTCTAATGTAGGGAGGAGAGGGGACAGCCATTTACATGCAATGCATTTTTGTGCCAGAAATAGCAATCTGGAAAGGGAGATTCTAACAGTAGTTAGAAAAACTTCCTCATCCAAAAACCCCAGTATGTCAAAAGATCATTTATCAAATTAATTTGAAATGCCCTATTGATAATATTGATGATTCGGTGCCAGTAGCAAACCAAATAAAGCATCCTTGGTAATTCTCTAACTGTGCATGCTCACAGTTCTTAGCCTTTTGCAGGGGTGAGCAAAGGTTCTAGCCCATAGGGACAGGACACGCTTCAACAAGGAATTATGAGCAATAAAATCATTATACAAATATATAATCTCCATAGTCCCCCTTTTCTTTTAGGGCTGAACCACATTTTTGTGCTACAGTAATACGTGTTGCCTGTGTTCATTTTGAATGGCACCTCAGTGCACAAGGGCAACAAAACTCTGATGACCATGCATAGCAGCACACCATGATGCACGGTAACTTACTATGGTGGTGGGCTGTGTTGGGATTAATGCTGCATGTCTAAGTTTGGTAATTTTTTTTTTCTTGAAAAATCAGCACAAGGGATGGTATTTACATTCAATAAGAAGTGTCCCTTGTGCTGGTGGCAGCTACCTTGTTTGAAATCTTCTGTGTTCTATAAATGGAGAAGGCTGACCTTTCGTTCATCCACTCCTTCCTCCATTCATAGAGCGCTTTTCAATGCTGGAAGCTATAGTACAGGTTCAATGAATGGAGGAAGGGAGCATAAAGGGTGGGCATACACTCTTGACAAGTGTCTTTGACAGGTCCAGCAGCTGTATTAACCCCGCAGCACCAGAAAATGACCATGGGGGCGGGGGGGGGGGGTTGTAAGAGGAGTGAAGATTTTAACTTAGGAGGAGCCATCAGCACAAGGGACACTTCTAAATGAATGTAAGCTCTGTCCCTTGTGTTGATTTAAATATATATATATAACTAAACCTGGGCATTATTAGCTAGTGTACTCATTCCTGTGTCATATGCATTGTTAGATTCCTCTTTTAAATGACAAGCATCTGGAATATAGCTGTGGTGTTACTTGAAACAATGTAAGAGCATAATGGACATGCCCCTCCAGTGGGGAATATGCTTACCATCTGTCTTTTCAGCTGTATAATAGCTCTGATCTCAAAGAAAATCTAGGTTTGTCTCTGATGTTATCAGGAAATGTTTTTTCCTACGTGAAATAACAGGCCATGCAGGTTCTTTAACAATGCTAAGTGTCACACTTTCCTTTTTATCATATACTTGGAAGTATCCATGCGCAACACTTGCCTTGCCTTTCACTTTTCTGCATTCCATCTATTGTGTCCGTGCCTCTATAAGTATAAATGATGCAAGTGATCACCCCAGTGATGTAACTGGCTGTAGTGTGCTATTATATTTTATATTCCTCAAAACGTAACTTCCAAAAAAAAAAAAAAAACTACAATGGTTTTAGGTACACTTTTTATTTTTTTTTTTTTTTCCCCGTCAAACTCTTTATTTTCTTTTACACAAATTTTCATACAGACAAACATAAAAAGAAAAACAGATGCATGCATACCAAGAGATATAGCTTAAGCATGAATCCGTTCCTAGGTGGGCATACAAAGTCCAAAAAAAATCATATTCCTTATAGTATCAATAGAAGCAGACTCTTAGGTCTCTGATGTCCTGACTATACAATAATTCAGAAACTGCAAAACAACACTATAACACAAACCTATATAAAAGAGAAAAAAAGAGTAAGTAGGAGAAGAGTAAAGGGAGAAAATGAGGATATGGTCTGGGGCCTCTATTCCCCCTCCACTAGATCTATTTTTTTTGTTAAGTTTCTCCCTTGCAAAGTTGCGGTAATATTCTCCATGGCATATATGCCAGCAATTTTAGTGAGCACGGTTTTGCGCCTAGTGAATGTGTTAGTATTTTACATTTGGCTAAAACAAAAATGCTCAGGATTTGAAATGCATAAATAACCACCAAAGACACTAAGGGCCGGTTCACACCTGAAGCGACCCGACTTGCAGGGCGACTCAAGTCGCCCCGAAAATAGTGCAGGAACTTTTTCTCTAAGTCGGAGCGGCTTGAGTCACTCCTACCGTATTAGAACAGTTCCATTGTACTGCATTGGTGAACGGGACCTCTCCCTCAAGTGCGAATGTAGCCTTAAAACAGAAGGGATTTTAAAAATACAAAGGGTAATATTCACCTAGGTGGTTGCAGCATTTGTCTGATGCTGCATCTGTCCCCTGCCGCCGAGAACTCAGAAATCAAAGATCGCTTGGTTCTCAGACTTCAGAGAGCTGGTCAGGTGCTCTCTGCTCCTACCCCCCCCCCCCCCCCGTGCGCTCATGGCTGGGGGAATGGGGAGGGGGGATGCTGGCTCAGGCTCTCAGTGGCTGGGGGAATGGGGAGGGGGGGATGCTGGCTCAGGCTCTCAGTGGCATGCTGAGAAGCTGAGCCAGCTGCCGCCCAGGCATCTGGATGGACCCCAACATTAAGGTCCAGATCACTCCAGAGTCTGGAGTGGCTGTGTGAAGCCAGCCAACAGTAAACTTTAGCCTGCTGTTGGCTGAATACAGGTCACAGGAGTGCAAAACAAAGTGCTCTTCTGTGACCCACAGGAAAAGTAGGGACAAAAGAGCTTTGGCCCTACTTTTCCTTTTTAACCAACACATTACAAATGTTTAAACAAAATGTTTAAACTTCTCTGATGTTCTGGCAAAATATACAGTATGTATACAACATACATGTGCATGGCTGCTACCAAGCACTTTTGTTATCTCCCTTCTTTTCCTGGATCTGCTATGCAAGAAATGGCCTGTGTAATGCACAGGAGAGAAGGAAAGCTGACTGAAAGATGGCACGGCTAATGAAGCGAGTTTGCTTGAGCAGAAGTTTAAGGACCCTAGCACACGGGACTGTCTTAACTGCTGTGAGTACCTACCTCCCCAGTGTTTTGGAGCACCCGAGAGGGACCGGTGCAGTAGCCCTGCAGCCTGTCAAAATTGTACTCGTGTTAAGGGTCCTACGTTTTCAGGGGCGATTGCCAGAATGAAGGTCTTCATCATTTCAGGCATTTGTAACAGCATAGGGACCCAAACAAACCTAACCAACATCCGTTTGTTAATAGTGTGTAAATAGACAAATACCGCTGCTGGGCTATTGTATTCTTTGACCCTCTGACAACAGAGGGTCAAAGAGGTGAAATCACAGTTAATGTTACATTGATTAAGCATTGCTTACAAGTCTAGGGGTCACAACTAAATGATTCGTGTTTTAGGAACTTTATATTCCTTATTTTTCTATTTATAACACTCATGCCTAGAATTTTTATATATATATACTTGTCTGTGTCTGCATAATTTGGCTCACGGGAGAATTTGGCAAGCAGCTAGCTATGCCCATTATGATATCTTATTTCCTTTGCAGCACATATGGTTACACTTATAAAAAGACAAAGTAGGAGCCTGCGAGATATGTATATAGCACACACCCACAATCTTTCTTTCTTGTTCACCGCAGTGCTGCTTTGTCCTGTGCAAAATAAACCACAGTTTTATAGCCAGACCTCAGATTTCATACCCGCCCTGGCTTGGCATGTCTGCTCAACAAGTGTCCATGTGGTATGGCAAAGCTCCTGCATTCTGATGAACTGATTAGGAATTCCATGCTCTGCAATAATGTGCCTTTTATTATGCCCCAAAGAGCTCCGTATTAATGGCGAGCCTTGCAAGCATGCCTCAGATCACTGATAGATTTATAGGGCCAAAGTCTGTTGTATAAAACCTTCTCTGTTGAATTCCTTGGCTGCTGAATTTATACATAGTTTTTATTATATGCACTTATACAGATTATTTTCTTTCTAGTATCTTAATTATATGTTTGGATTCTTGGAAATGAATTAATGTTTATATAGGGATTAGCCTTATATTGGGGTTTGTTTCACACGTCTATTTTTTTTTTTTTTAGTTTTCAGAATGAAACTGTTACTCTTTTTATTTAGAACCATTTTTGAGACAGGGTCTGGCAAATTTTCAAGTGGCCTCCATGCCCCCAACAAATTATACTCACAGAATAAAAGTCTGGGAATGCAGAATATGTGTTAAGAAGGGAGTAATTCATTGGAAATTTGAGTTTTCAATTAAATAAACACTGAAAGTGGTCCTTCACTGTGCTGCCCCCCCTCTCCTGAATGAGCCTATACCCTGCATGATATCTCTGCTACCCCCCGCTGGGCCTGTCCGTCTCTTTAAATGTGAAAGCATTTTCCCGGTCCACTCACGCTGCTGTCCTTCCTCTCTTGTATGGGCCTGGACTCTGCATGAGTTCCCTGCTGCCTTCCTCTGGGCATCTCTGCCCCTTTGGGTATGAATGTAACTCCCTGGTCAACTTACCCTGCTGTCCTCTTTGTCCAATAGGCCTGGGCCCTGCCTGAAATCCATGTTTCCTCTCTGTCCCTATACATGTGAAAGCATTTTAAATGGTCCACTTACCCTCTTTTGGGCCCTGCATGAGATCCCTGCTGCCTCCCGCTGGGCCTTTCCACCCCTATACATGTGAATGCATGGTCCATATGCCCTGCTGTCATCCCTCTCCTGAATGGCGCTGTCTGGGTTCTCTAGTGCCTCCGTTTGGGCCTCTCTGCCCCTATACAAATGAAAGCTCCCCTTCCTGAATGGCCTTGGGCACTGCCTTTTATCTCTTCTGCTCACACCGTTCCTCCAGCCCACTGTTCCGTCAGACCAATCTTGGTGACTTCAGCAGGTAGGTAGTCTATAAAGGTCACACACAGAGGTGAAGCAGCTCTCCGTCTACTTTGCAGCCTGCTGCTGCTCCCGTGCCAGTTGCTATTTTGAGAAGGGGCAGCATATCATTAAGCTATAGCTCCTTTCAGTGTCTTGCACTGTGAAGCTGCTGTAGCGCCTTTGAGGTAGGCAATGTCTACCAGGTTAGCCACTGGAGTGTAAACAAACAGCATGGCGCTGCTGAGACTGACAGCCGTAGCAGTCAAGCTGCAGCTCAGCAGGGAGGAAACCGGCACACACAAAAAATAACTGATGGCTTTGGCGTGGTAGGGGGTAGGCCATGACCTGGCAGTTGAGAAACACTGATTTAGAGAACAGGTAAAATATCTTTCTAAACATATTAAACCATTTCAAATCCACAAATTTTGTCTATGTTAACAAAAATGTCAGATATCGGTTGACATTAAAGTGGTTCTAAAGTCTCTAAGCACTTTTGACCTTAAAGCGGAGTTCCACCTATTTAAAAGTCAACAGCTTCAAAAAGTGTAACTGCTGAATTAAAAAAAAAAAGACACCCACCTGTCCCACGGTCCAGCGATGCGGCCACACAAAACCTCGCTCTCCCCCTCCCCTCTGCGGCGCTGGCATTGCAAGTGTGGGCGCCCAGCTGTGGCTTCACAGCTGCGTGATCTGAATGGCTGGGCAATCTTCTGGGACTTGTGATGTGTCCCAGAACATAGCAGGGAGGGAGGGAGTAGAGGTGAACTTCTGCTAGGTGCTGTGGCACCAGGGGTGGAAGTGGAGGCTGGGTACCTAATGAAAACTACCCGCCCCCCTCCCCCCAATTGTGGCCTTTCAGGGGGTCACCAGCACTTAAAGCAGAAGTTACACTTTTCGGTGGAACTCCACTTTAATGCACTCCTATGCAAAAGTCCCAAACCTTGTGCATAGATTTCCTTTGTTAAATGGGAACCTCTGGTTATCCCTCTTCGCTATGTATCTGGCATTGGCCACTCTGTTGTAAAGACAGATGACAGGCTTTTTGTTTAGAGCTGAACTCTGGGCACAAAAACTTCATTGAAGTATATTTCCAATAGCCACAAAGGATAAAACTTCTCTGTGTGTATCAAATTCCTTTGTAAATGCTCATATTTTGTAAACATAGCAGTGATATCATCACTGAGTTGCAGCGAGCAGAGCTGTGGGTTTGGCCCAGCAGGCCCACTTACTACAGGTCACCTGCAGAAAACTATAGAGGTGGATATAGGACCAATCACATTGCAAAAGGATATTGCCCTGCAGTTACAGTTCTTTATTTTAGGAAATTGTTGCACAAAGGCAAAGTGCGGGAGTTGTTTCACACTGGATAACTAAATAGATCTGAAGGAAATATGCAAAGAATGCTAAGATTCAATTAAGAAAACACTTTGCTCTTGTATTTAGACAGTTACATAAGACACATCACAAACAACACAAAAAAATACAAACCTAATCAATAGCAAAAAAAAAAAAGGTTTGTAATGTACAGTATTCAACAAAAGGGGTGGGAGGGACGGGGGAGGGAAACAAACACTAATCCAAACCTACTCTGGGAGTTATATTCTTGTATGACACAATGCGCCTTATATATAAGTTTGGGCTTAAATATTCCTCATTCAAAAATAACATTGGAATTAGGTTACAATATGGTAAGATATTCATATATCTTGGATACCTTCCTGTAGGGTCCCTTTAGGCACTTTTAGCCATGCAAACCATATCCCTCTTTTTTGATACGTCAGTTTTTTCCCCACACCTCCTCAATCCAATTGTCCACTGCTGGAGGGGCAAGGGAGAGCCACTTCCTTGGCAAAAACAGGAGACGATTAATAGCCAGCATTGAAGAGTTACTTAACCACTTCAGCCCCGGAAGGATTTGCCCCCTTCCTGACCAGAGCCCTTTTTGCGATTCGGCACTGTCGCTTTAACTGACAATTGCGCGGTCGTGCAACGTTGTACCCAAACGAAATTTGTATCCTTTTTTTTTACCACAAATCGAGCTTTCTTTTGGTCGTATTTGATCACTGCTGCGTCATTTCTGATCGCCGCTATAAACAAAAGAAGAGCGACAATTTTGCAAAAAAACCCAAATTTCTTACTTTTTGCTAAAATACAAATCCAAAAAAAAAATATATAAAAACATTTTTTTCATTTGTTTTGGCTGATTTATATTCTTCCTCATATTTGTGATAAAAAATCGCAATCAACGTTTATTGATTGGTTTGCGCAAAAGTTGCCGCGTTTACGGATGATGAGAATTCATTTCTGGGGTTTTTATTATTTTTTTACTAGTAATGGCGGCGATCTGCGATTTTTAGCGGTACTGCGATATTGCAACGGGCATGTCGGACCATTTTCACACTTTTTTGGGACCATTGGCATTTATACAGCGATCAGTGCTATAAAAATGCACTGATTACTGTGTAAATGCCATTGGCAGTGAAGGGGTTAACCTGCAGGGGGCGCTCTAAGGGTTAACTGTGTTCCCTGGGCATGTTCTAACTGTCTTAGTGTTTGACTGGCAGGGGGAGGGGAGTGATCACAGCTTCCATATAGAGGAAGGCTGTGATCACTCCCTTCCCCCTCTAACAGAACGGAGATCCGTGTTTACTTACACGAACCTCCGTTCTTTCACTCCGGGGGGTCATTGCGGGTAGCTGGCGGAGATCGAGTCCACCGCACCTGCTCCCTGGCCCTCCCCGGACACAGTGAGCGCGCGAGCGCGCCTCCGGCGGCACGCGATCTGGCAGCCGCCGTCAAATGACGGCGGTTTGCCCAGGAGAGCCATCTTGTCGCCGTCAACCTGCCGTTGACGGTCGGCAAGTGGTTAAAGCGGTTGTCTACCCAATTAAAAAAAAATTAAAATTAAAGCCTGCAAGACAATAGCATAGTGAGCTCATTATGAAATACTTACCTTGAAACGAAGATCCGACCGGCTGCTCGGTCCGCTCTGAGGGAGCGGACATCTTCCCTCGGATCTTGCTTCCGGGTACGTCACTCCCGCGCATGCGCGCGGGACCCGTTTTTCTCTGCAAGTTCCGGAACTATTGCCGGGCTTTTGCCGGGACATACACGACGCATGCGCAGTAACGACACGGTAAATTACAAAGGGATTATCTTCTAAACCGTACAGGTTTAGAAGATATTCATTTTACCTACAGGTAAGCCTTATTATAGGCTTACCTGTAGGTAAAAGTAAACAAAACGGGTAGACAACCACTTTAACTCCAAAAACACTCCACTCCCCCAAAACACAGCTGAGTGGGATAGAGGGAATTTGAATATCGTACATGACGTTTTATCATAGAGGGTTCTATATTGAGCTTCTTGCACTTAGAATGCATATAATTGTTTTAACTTTTGATGATTTAACTTAATATATATCTATAGCCTTCAATTTCCAAATATGATTTATATTCTGAAGTCTTTATTTTCCTTATATCGTCAATCTCCTAGATGTTTATTCCTAAAGATTTTACTGCAGGGAATGTACTTGCTACAGTATTTCATTTTTTTGCCAATTAGGTTTTTACTGTCCTGCATCGGCTGCTTTCACACGGGCACCTCCGCTAAGCAGAATTTGCTTGCTCAGCAGGGGATCTCTCTGCTGATCCCTGCTGAACAGGCGGATGACACAGTCCCTGTCTCCTCTATGGGGCAATCAGATGAAAACAGACCGCCTGTCCATTTCCATCCAGACAGACGGGGAATAGGACCACCATCCGTCTGTTTTAGGCGGACAGTATCAGATCGGATGGCAGCGGGTGTCAGTGGACATGTGTCCGCTGACATCCGCCGCGCCATAGAAGAAACTGGAGGGTCCAATCAGTTCTACCTGAAAAACTGACAGGCGGACCAGATTGGACAGCCCAAGTGCAATGTGCCTATTGCTTCACCTAGTTTGTTTAAATTTACTTTCCTAAAGTTAATAGTTTCAGTAACCTTTCCTGCTCAAGCAATTATTAAATATTTTGTTCAATGTTGTCCAAATGTTCCTGGATCTGCCCATAGGCATTGAACCTGAGAGCTCACCTAAACTCTGGTTAAATCTGCTTTAATTTAAAGTTGTGTGAGCAAACATGAAATATCCAACTCCGATAATCCAATAGCAAATAACACATTCATAAAAAAAATGTCATGTTTTAAAAAAAAGAACCCCCCTATATTACTAAAACAAAAAGTCGTCTCTTTCCTCTTCATTGTTCTGAGTCTTCTCATACTGAATAAAACTACTTTTGAGAAGTATTTTTACAACATTGTACTATCTAGTTTCTCTATAGTCTTTCAGTGATTATGAATGAATCTTGGGAGATCGCTATGCATCCATTTGCTAACTACTTCATCTACCAATAGGAAATATTGGCGCAGTGCGAGGCACCACCTTCTGTGAGAACCTTCCTTAGAGTGAGTACAGGCTATTCTCAGCATGATAGGGATGCATGGGATTGTGCACCCCATTAATACCCAACATACCTAAAATATAAAATAAACACACAACAAGGATTGTGGAAAAGTTTAGGCCGCGGCCCCTTTATTGGGTTTAAAACAATTTTAATTATGAAATTAACTTTAACCTTTAATACCAAACAGAACTGCTGTTCACCATTAACAGACCAACCTGCTTAGTCACTAAGACTCAAGCAGCAATATCTTATACCAACCAAATAACAGTTTACCAACCACTGTCCACCC
The DNA here is from genome assembly GCA_018402905.1 of Glandirana rugosa. Classification (NCBI taxonomy): domain Eukaryota; kingdom Metazoa; phylum Chordata; class Amphibia; order Anura; family Ranidae; genus Glandirana; species Glandirana rugosa. The sequence goes on from BLSH010274888.1 coordinate 851,514, forward strand.
ACAAAGTGGGCGACATTACCCAAAAAGAGAGGTCTTGAATATCAAAGAGAACTGTTAACCAATAACAGATCAACATGCTTAGTCACTATTGCCTCATACACACGGGTCGACGATCGTATACAACAGGTCGTACTAAGACCCTTGTATGCTAAATCAACCGTTAGTACACGCGATTAGAACAGTCGACGTACAACGGTTGTACAACAGAAGTTGTATGAGCAGACTAGAAAACTTTGGTAGTACCAACAAGCGGTCATACGACCTTTGTATCGTGTGTACAGAGAAGTTGGTCCAACAAGTTGTATTGTCCAAAACACGCATGCTCAGAAGTCAGGAACAGCCGGACGCTAATTACATGCACCTGAACTTTCTCTTTATACGTTCATAACACGACACTACGTTCAGTTTGGTCGTACGATCGTGTAGTGCATGTCAGTATGCTAGATACAACAGCCAACATACGATTTGAGCCATTCGGTCGTACGACCATTGCACCGTGTGTACGAGGCTTAAGACTCAAGCAGCAATATCTTATACCAACCAAATAACAGTTTACCAACCACTGTCCACCCACAAAGTGGGCGACATTACCCAAAAAGAGAGATCTTGAATATCAAACAGAATCACTGTTAACCAATAATAGATCAACATTAGAGTTGAGCGAACCCGAACTGTAAAGTTCGGGTCCGTACCGAACTTTCGGGTGTCCTAGTACCGAACCCGAACGTTTGATAAAACGTTCGGGTTCTGGTATTTTATCACGCATGTTGAATAGCTGCAGGGCAGCCAATCAACAAGCGTTTCACTGGTGTTCCCTAGAAGCCATCACAACCATGCCTACTAATGGCATGGCTGTGATTGGCCAGTGCATCATGTGACCCAGCCTCTATATGAGGCTGGAGTCACAGTGCTGCATGTCACATGCTCTCAGGTTAGTGTAGGGAGAGGATGCTGCCGGCGCTGTGAGGGACAGATTGTGTGGGACAGATTGCAGATCCAATAACTAGGTAGAGATTACTACTACTGCTGTGAGGGACAGATTGTAGATCTATAACACCTCATCCTGCATTACAGAACTATCTCTCATCCTGCATTACAGAACGATCTGATTACAGAACGATCTGATACTGGACTAGGTAGAGATTACTACTGCTTTGAGCGACAGATTGCAGATCTAATAATATCTCCCATTTTTCTTCCTTTTGCAGCCCTCTAGCCCTTTCCAGGACTTTTTTTTTACAGTCATTTATGTGCCGAAAAGTTCGGGTCCCGATTGACTTCAATGGGGTTCGGGGTACGTTTCTGTGAAGTTCGGCCGAACCCGAACATCCAGGTGTTCGCTCAACTCTAATCAACATGCTTAGTCACTAAGACTCAAGAAGCAATATCTTATACCAAACAAATAACCGTTTACCAACCACTGTCCACCCCCAAAGTGGGTGACATTACCCAAAAAGATAGATCTTGAATATCAAACAGACTCACTGTTAACCAATAACCGATCAACATGCTTAGTCACTAAGACTCAAGAAGCAATATCTCATACCAAACAAATAACCGTTTACCAACCACTGTCCACCCACAAAGTGGGCTACATTTACCCACATAAAGGGGGACCGCGACGAGGGGAAATAACAAAGGGGAGGGAGCGTGGGAGAGCAGGTCAAAAGATCCAGAAAGAAGGCTGAGAAGAATCCAGAGGTGAGTCCAGCTGACAGACCTGAGGTAAATGCTGACTCCTCCCAGTGACAGGAGAGGATATAGGTAAAAGGTTACACTCATTGACTAGATGTTTGCTGCCAAAGGATTTGTCACCAATCCAGTGCTCAGCAGCTGAGGTAAATCTTCCTAGCAACAGCAGGCAGCTTGTCACCTGAAACACATGGGATAGCACAAAGGGAGCAAATGATCCAAATAATGAGGCAGATACCAAACTTAAGCAAATAACCATTTATTCAATCTTTGGTGGTTTAACAAATTTCTTTGGCCACGGTGTTCAACCCAAGGGGTAACCTTAAACATTTTAAATAATTTTAAATGAAATTAAGCCATTCCGGCTATTAACCACATAGCAGTAAATCAAGACACGGTGTCCATCCAAACTATCCTGGATGACTACTCCCCACTGGGAAACACCATGACCGATCACAAGCCTTTAAAAACACTGAGGGAGGGTGGGGTCGCTGCTCCTTCCACACCCGCTGTGACTGCTGCCTGTGGTGCACATCAGTCCTATAAAACAGCTCCTGGCGCACGGGAGCCACAACCCGCCGTTTCTCTCCAACCATGCACCTGTTGCTGAGCGGAGCGGCCGTAGCCAGTAGTAACCTGCAAAACAAGAGGGAAGGGGTTGAGACAAACCTGGCCCCTTTGAGCCATCCCATCGGGTCCTGCTGAACGCTAGGGACCATACAAAACAGAAAGAACCAGCAAAGTAGCCATAGACAGACATGTACTTAACAATCATCATAGCCCGCTGTTAAGAGTAAAATGTATTTATAAAACAAATGTGTGTTACGGGTGACAGTCCCATGGGGCCACTCCTCTATTTTATTCTTCTGTGGCCCTGACATTCTCACTGGTCCTCCAGCTATGTGGATGCAAGCTCATAATGTGTCATAATGTGGTGTAATGATATAGCATCAACACTGGACAGCATAGATGATACTAAGGCCCCTTTCACATGGGCGGATCATTCGGGTCTGCCTGTCAGTTTTTCAGATGGACCCTGAACGGACGCTCCATTGCTTTCTATGGAGCGACGGATGTCAGCGGTGACATGTCCTCTGACACCCGATTGCTCTGATTTGCCAAACAGACGGATGGAAACCCTATTTTACATCCGTCTGGCGGATCGGATTGAATGAACACGGACAGACGGTCCGTGTTCATCCAATTCTCCATAGAGAATGCAGAAGTGCAGAGTCTGTCCTGTCATCCGCCGGCTCAGCGGGGATCAACGGATGGATCCCCGCTGAGCAGCGGAGCTCGTCAAAACAGGCTCCACTGGTGTGAAAGGACCCTTAATCTTACAATTTTTTGCAAAAAAATAGTATTTTACCTTTTGCTAAAATGTTATATAATCAAAAGACCATGATTCCATGGTATGTACAACTTGTATCTAAATGTGGTTTCTGATGCACACTTTTCTATCTTGATCACACTATCTAGTGAAATGGTAAGGACGTTTATTTGTGAAAAGGTGTTTTTTTTTCACCCTGCCTGCACTTGTGATGCCTGTGACACATGAACTTGGTGGGTGGTGGTGACAGTATTGTAGCGGATTACTGCCTTGTACTTTACTTCTGACCTCACCCTTGTTACAAGTGCAGGTTCTGAGGGATTCTCTAGGAGGGTGGATCAGTGGATGGGCACTTGTAAGAATCATCCCTTAATGATCACACATTCCAAAATGAGCTAAGATAAACTGCCACTGCTATCCATCTTCATATTCAACTGCCAACCCCCCCACCCCTACCATGACAGGTCTCATTTTAAACAATTACCGCAGGAAAATTTTGTTATGGACAGTATTCTCAATTTTATATTGACAGCTTGCACTGCTGGTAGAACTTAAAATGCTGTGGTTATTGCTCGGAAGTATGTGGTTGAAATTGTTGAGCTCTTTACCAGTCTGAGCTCCTTAATATACGGTATAGCATAGTAAGAGATATTTGAAGGCCACCATTGCTGATCTCTCAAGTTTGAAAATATAGTTGTTCGGCTATCTCTTCTAGGAGTACTTTGGGATACTGACCAGGAACAAGCATGCAAATTTGAAATTCTGACTTTACTGAGTGCATGCTTGTGTTGGTTCAGTGACTCCGATGGGCAGCTAACATTTGTAAAGCCCATTATGCCAAGGACACATTTAAAGTGATACTAAACACACACTGTTTAATTTACATTGTCCCTTCTATTTCTGTATGTAGATGATGGCACTGTAATTATGTTAATATAAAACAAGAAAGGAAAAAGTACCTTTTTCCTAATCGATATACAACTGTCACATGACCCATCCATCTCTTTCCCAGCCAGTCTGCAGGGAAACATAAGCAGGAAAAACTTCTAGTCCTCTGCTGCTGGTCACGTTTAACCATTCGGCACTCTGTCGCTTTAACTGACAATTGCGCTGTCGTGCGATGTTGTACCCAAATTAAATTTGTGTCCTTTTTTTTCCCACAAATAGAGCTTTCTTTTGGTGGTATTTGATCCCCTCTGTGTCATTTCTGATCCCCGCTATAAACAAAAAAAGAGCGACAATTTAGCAAAAAAATCTATTTTTCTTACTTTTTGCTAAGATACAAATCCAAAAACAAATATAAAAAAAAAATGTATTCATCGGTTTTGGCCGATTTATATTCTTCCTCATATTTTTGGTAAAAAAAAAATTGCAATCAGCGGTAATTGGTTGGTTTGCGCAAATTTATACAGGGATCAGTGCTATAAAAATGCCCTGATTACTGTGTAAATGACATTGGCAGTGAAGGGGTTAACCTGGAGGGGGCGCTCTAAGGGTTAACTGTGTTCCCTCACTGTGTTCTAACTGTATTGGCGCTGGGTTGGCAGGGGGAGGGGAGTGATCACAGCTTCCATATACAGGAAGTCTGTGATCACAGCCCCTCTATGAGAACGGAGATCCGTGTTTACATACACGGACCTCCGTTCTTTCACTGCGGGGGTGGGCACCCTACCCACTCTCTGGCCCCCCCCCCCCGGACACAGTGAGCATGCGAGCGCGTGCTCACAATACTAGTTATCGCAGCCGCTGTCCTGTGCATTAGTCCCGTAAAAATATCGTGACTAGGGACATATTT
>BLSH010274888.1:876725-887362 GCA_018402905.1 Glandirana rugosa
AGCTAGCGGCACTACGCGTGCTAACGCCAAATAGGACGACCTGCAGTATACTGCGGGTCAGTCCTATTGTCTTGGTGAAGGGTCGGCGGTAAGACGTATGCCACCATCCCTTCATCAATTTGTGATATCGTGTGAGTTGTTATTGCTTTAGTGTTCGTTTTCTCAAAAAAGGTTGACCGTTTATAACATTAGTTAATGTCGTCACTATCCCTCTACCGTATCCTATGGTTCCTTATGGAGTATAAAGATCTCTTGTCATTCCGGGGAAAGGGTGAACACGCTGAACAGGACACTGAAATCTGACGTTTCAGCGTACCGTGCAGCAACCCTACCACCGTATGCAGAATGGCGGCTGGGAAGTGGTTCTGTTATCCTGACTGGGCGTCATATGACGTCCAGCAGGATAAACCGCAATCGTGCGCATCACGGCGATCGATTGTCCGGTGTGTCAGTCTGCATTACCAATCTCGGTAAAGAGCTTCCTTCGGAAGCCTTTTCTTATGTGATCAGTCGTGACCAATCACGGCTGATCACAGTGTAAACGGGAAGAGCTGTATATTGGCTTTTCCTCTACTCACGTCTGCATACTTGAGTAGATGAGAGCCAAATGGCGTCTCTGGGGGCGGGGGGGGGTCTGCGATGATTGTTTATCAGTGCAGCCCCCTAAAGGGTTGCCACCCAGGACCACCAGAGATGCCACCCAGGGACCTCCATGGAGAGCCCACCTAGAACCATTAGGGAGCCCACCCTGACCACCAGGGAGCCCACCCTAGACCACCAGGTAAGGGGCACAATGCCCAACATGGATGGCACTCAGCACCCATTTCAGATGCCACCCAGGACCACCAGGGAATGCCCACCTTACAGTGCAAATTGTCATTGCCAACTATCAGTGCCCACCAGTGCCACCTATCAATGTCACCTATCAGTGCCCAGTGCCCCCTATCATTGCCCATCAGTGCCACCTATGAGTGCCCATCAGTGCTGCTTATCAGTGCCACCTGTCAGTGCTGCTTATCAGTGCCGTCTATCAGTGCCCATCAGTGCTGCATATAAGTGCCGCCTCATCAGTGCCAATCAGTACTGCCTTATCAGTGCCTGTGAGTGTAGCCTCATCAGTGCCCATCAGTGATGGAGAAAATGTACTTATTTAAAAAGTTTTGTAACAGAAACCGAGAAAAACAACTTTTTCTCAAAATTTTCCGTGTTTTTTTATTTGTAGCGCAAAGAATAAAAACTGCACAGATGATAAAATATCACCAAAAGAAAGCGCTATTTGTGGGGGAAAAAAATTACAAAAATTTTGTTTGGGTACAACGTTGCATGACCGCGCAATTGTCATTCAAAATGCGACAAGGCTGAAAGCTGAAAATTGATCTGGGCGGGAAGTGCCTGGTATTGATGTGGTTAATGGAACCCCCTTATGATTAGTTGCTAAGACTGAGAGAATCAAGTGTGTTCAGAAAGGAAAATGCCCATATCTGGTGAGCCAACGGTTATGGGTACAGCTTGGGATTGTGGTACATAAGAGCAAATCTAAAACTTTTAAATGCAATACTTTTTTTCAGCGAAGGCTCATAGAAAAGGATATATTGGTTCCCTCCCTCCCCCTTTCCACTCTTATTCCTATCCTTTCTCCCATATGGTTGACGAGTTTTGGCCATCCTTTTGTTCCCTCCTGTACCTCTTCCTTCCCTCAGCATTCTTTTCCTTCTCTGCCTGATTTTTCTTCTCATTTTCAGGTAACTGTTTCATAATGGATTCTGATGCTGTCTATATGAGTGATGGCCCATGGGCTTCACTATTGTACACACTCTAAGAAGCTTTGAGCACAATGGCACTAGCTCCACTGTTGTCTCATCGAGGTTGATTTACAAAAGGGTTTGAGAATGTTCTCACAATAAAATGTGTGAAGATTCACTTCAGTTATCCAATCATGTGAAGAGAATATTCCTGTTTGCCTTTTTCATCTGCACATAATTGGATAATTAAAGCAAATCTTCACACATTTTATTGTGGGAACACTCTCAAATCCTTTAATACAGGGGTCTCCAAACTTTCTAAACAAAGTGCCCGTTTCCTGTCATTCAGATTTTAGGGGGGCCGGACTGTGGTTAGTGGGAGAAATAGTGCCCTATTGTTGGGGTTAGTGGGAGGAATAGTGCCGCATTGTTTGGGTCAGTTGGAGGTATAGTGCCCCATTGTTGGGGTCAGTGGGAGGAATAGTGCCCCATTGTTGGGGTCAGTGGGAGGAATAGTGCCCCATTGTTGGGGTCTTTGGAAGGAATTGTGCCCCATAGTTAGGGTCAGTGGGTGGAATAATGCCCCAGAGTTGGGGTTAGTGGGAGGAATAGTGCCCCATTGTTTGGGTTAGTGGGAGGAATAGTGCCCCATTGTTTGGGTCAGTGGGAAGAATAGTGCCCCATTGTTGGGGTCATTGGGAAGAATAGTGCCCCATTGTTGGGGTCATTGGGAAGAATAGTGCCCCATTGTTGGGGTCATTGGGAAGAATAGTGCCCCATTGTTGGGGTCAGTGGGTGGAATAGTTCCCCATTGTTGGGGTCAGTGGGAGGAATAGTGCCCCATTGTTGGGGTCAGTGGGAGGAATAGTGCCTCATTGTTGGGGTCAGTGGGAGGAATAGTGCCTCATTGTTGGGGTCAGTGGGAGGAATAGTGCCCCATAGTGAGGGTCAGTGGGAGGAATAGTGCCTCATTGTTGGGGTCAGTGGGAGGAATAGTGCCCTATTGTTTGAGTCAGTGGGAGGAATAGTGCCCCATAGTTGGGGTCAGTGGGTGGAATCATGCCCCATAGTTGGGGTCAGTGGGAGGAATAGTGCCCCATTGTTGGGGTCATTGGGAGGAATAGTGCCCCATAGTTGGGGTCTGTGGGAGGAATAGTGCCCCATAGTTGGGGTCTGTGGGAGGAATAGTGCCCCATTGTTGGGGTCTGTGGGAGGAATAGTGCCCCATTGTTGGGGTCTGTGGGAGGAATAGTGCCCCATTGTTGGGGTCTGTGGGAGGAATAGTGCCCCATTGTTGGGGTCTGTGGGAGGAATGGTGCCCCATTGTTGGGGTCATTGGGAAGAATAGTGCCCCATTGTTTGGGTCAGTTGGAGGAATAATGACTTGAGCGCCGAATAAATGCAAACAAAGGGCCACATGTTTTGTTATTACAAATTTAAGACATTTTTGTGTGTGTTGTGTATTCAATTTCCATTTAATTGGATCCTGATTGTGACCTTATCTGGCTACCATTGTAAAATGTATTTGTCTCTAGTCCAATTATGGACCTGTATTTGTTCATTTGTATTTCTTTCTTTGATAAAAAACACTTGGACTAGAAAAGGATATATTGAGCAAACTAAGCCATGTTCTGCATGTGCATCAGGTCAGACTTTAAACATGACCCATTAAGTTTTATATATTCGCCCTTGGGTGGTTTAATGTGATTAGCTACTGTAAAGAAATTTGTGTAAATTTTCTAAACATGTATTAGCCATCTGACTGGCGCACATCTTCTCAAAACATGGTTATTATGAATGATACAGTAGAAGCAAATGATGTTACTTAATGGTATGTGTTTCAGTAAATAGATGGTTTCTAAGCATGTAAAACGGGTAAAACTATGTTACTAAGTCTTGTATATCAGCCTATCATTGTGGAAAAGGTTCTTCAAAACAAAACAAACTATCACTTGGTATTTCCGTGTTCCTGCTATTTAGAATCTGCTGGGTAATTTAATTCCTCTTCCCTTCTATAATTTATTTAATGTGAGGTCACAATAGCTGCTTTGTCCTGGACGTTATTTGCAACCAGATCCTCTGTCTGCCCTGTAGCTTGGAAATGTTATCAGTCCTCTTACTGACAAATGGAAGACAAGTTTACTATCTGATGAAGGAGTCTTTACTTGCAATATGGCTTTTTAAAATCTCATCGGTTTAGTGTGTTATTACATGCAGATGCCTTCTGTTCAAACTTTTTCCCAAACTGCCTATTGAGCAGAATAAATGGAAATAAAAACCTGTGCTAAAAATGCAATAGAACACATTATGGCAGGGTGGTAAGTATTGTTTTGCATCTCAGGGTTTTGAATAAACAGGGTCACTTGTAACCAAATCCATACCCGCTAAAAGGAGAGGGAATATAATGTGAGCGTTTTTGCCAGCCCGGGTCTTATAACACTGCTGTTTCGCTGCTCCACAGCTGCAGGGTGCATGTATTTCACACTTCTGGGTATGCGGAATACTTACTCCCCTACCACACTACTTGGTACCTCCCACTGGATTATTTGTCACTACTGGACATACAAGATGGCAGGAGGAAACACTGCGTGTGGCATTCTAAACCTGGTTTTGACCTTTCTGACCAGCCAAATACTTGGACCAGCAAAGTAGCAGCATTTCAAGACCAGGGCTGCTAGAAAGGTAAGTACAATATATTCCCTCTTTTGTTTGACAGGTATGGTTTTGGGTTACAAATGACCTTGTGCTAACGAAGGTAACTTTAAGGGCCCATTTACACCTATGTGTTGTGGCAACAATGCACGGCAACACACCTGCTCTATGTGCGGTGCCATTATTAGTAAATGGCACCACAACGCACATCTTGGCAGACTGCAAAGTTACAATGTTAGAGTGAGTCTGTCCCTATTAACATACAATGGAAGAAGCCCAGCCACCACACCTTTTGTTAGGATTGACAGTGTTCAAATCTAGTTACAAATGATAATCTGCCTGCACAATACAAACTCCTTATTGTATTGAACAGTTAGGGTCCTTTCACACCAGCGGATGGGCTCCGCTGCTTAGCGGGGATCAACGAGCCAGCGGGGATCAAATGAGCCAGCGGGTGACAGGTCCATCTCTGCACTCCGTGCAGAAACGGACCTGTCAGAGCTCTGCTCTCCTCTATGGGGGATCGGATGAACACGGACCATCTGTCTGTGTTCATCCGATCCGATCCGCCAGGCGGATGGAAAATAGGGTTTCCATCTGTCTGTGTTTAGCAGATCGGAGCGGATTGGATGTCAGCGGATATGTCACCGCTGACACCCATCGCTCCATAGAGGACAATGGAGCGTCGGTTCAGGTCCGCCTAAAAAACGGACAGGCGGACCTGCACGGTCCACTGGTGTGAAAGGACCCTTATCAATATGTGTTAGTGTTTTTATTGTTCTAATCTTGTTTCTCTTTATTGTTTTCAAACACTTACTGTCTTGCCATTTTAAGTAAACTGCCTGGATGGAGGGTGAAGCTAAACTGGCGGAAGACCGTGTTAAAATGGCCTCTCCTTTTAGGTGCTTGCGCGTGCCTTCTAGCATGTGTTCAAGCACCAGAATTCAAGCACACTGACCATTGGAGAGCGCAGCTTACTGAATGAACATATAGAGCCAATGAGGGTGGCACTGTACCATGTGGTCGCTGTGAAGAATTACAGCAATGACACATTGTATACACTGGCTGTAGTTAGCAGCTGCTCTTACTTTCATCTCATTCAGCGATAACTGTGATGTTCGTGATCGCAGCCAGTGCACAGTAAAAAGAATAAAAGGGTAACCACTGCCACAACCATTGATGTATATCACTCTATTGTCATCACCCTTGTACAGTTTGTCAGTCCCATCTTGTCCGATCTTGACCCCTTACTTGCCCTATCATGCACATCTGTACATGAACCCCTTCATCTCCATCCTCCCATTATATGTGACCTTCATTAACCCCATCTAAATACTTGCACATTTCTTCAGTTCCCCAAAATTATAGTAAAAACTCAGATAACCTCCCGCGGCTCTCCTGGGCTCTCCCGTCCCACTGGGAGGCCCGAGTGACCAGCCGACACATTCACCGGCTAGCCGGAGACCCGAATGAAGCCGGAATCGGCTTTGATTGGGTCTCCGATCTAGTAACCCGGAAGCGATGTCATGACATCACTTCCGGTCTACTGAAGACTTAAAGGTGCCAAATTTTAAAAATTACAGTATTCATAACAGCCAAACTTGGCGTTTTGAATGCTTTTAAGTGCAAAGGAGGGATTTGGGGTCTTATAGATCCCTCCATAAAGAGTCAGTGCTCGTGCGCATAAGCGAACACGTATGTAAGTTGCGCCCGCAAATGTAAACGTTGTTCAAACCACACATGTGAGGTATCTCTGTGATCGTAAGAGCAATAATTCCAGCACAAGATCTCCTCTGTAACTCTAAACTGGTAACCTGTAGAAATTTTTAAAGCGTCTATGGAGATTTTTAAGTACCGTAGTTTGTCGCCGTTCCACGAGCATGACAAAGCATGACCTGTTAGGTACAGTTGTGCTCATAAGTTTACATGCCCTGGCAGAATTTTATGATTTCTTGGCCATCTTTCAGAGAATATGAATGATAACACAAAAACATTTCTTTCACTCATGGTTAGTGTTTGGCTGAATCAAATTAGAAACAACTCCTGCGCTTGGATACATCAACCAGAAGCGAAAAGACCACAATGAAAGTTCTTTATAAACGTGGCGTTCACTCAGCACTTGATGGTCTTGCTGCCCTCCTCGGGACCATGGGAATCCAAAAAAGAACTATATAAAAACACAGAAGAGAGGGGCGCACCGACCTAGTGCAATACCATAAGACCATTTATTAAAAATAAAAGAATAAAATATACTCACAAACGGAGCAATATAGAAGACATAATAACAATTGATGGAAACTTCCTCCAAGGACCCAGTCGATCTCCACCTCAACAGGGGGGTTCTAAGGAAGAGGGTTCGCCCTGGAAACGCGTTAGCTTGGTATGCGGACGCCGTCTGGTCCCCCTGTTGAGGTGGAGATCGACTGGTTCCTTGGAGGAAGTTTCCATCAATTGTTATTATGTCTTCTATATTGCTCCGTTTGTGAATATATTTTAATAAATGGTCTTATGGTATTGCACTAGGTCGGTGCGCCCCTCTCTTTTGTGTTTTTCTATAGTGTTTGGCTGAAGCCATTTATTATCAATCAACTGTGTTTAATCTTTTTAAATCCTAATGACAACAGAAACTACCCAAATGACCCTGATCAAAAGTTTCATAACATGCACACAAGTTGACATAAATGGGTTTGAATGGCTATTAAAGGTAATCATCCTCACCGGTGATCTGTTTGCTTGTAATTGGTGTGTGTGTATAAAAGGTCAATGAGTTTCTGGACTCCTGATAGACCCTTGCATCCTCATTCCAGTGCTGCACTGACGTTACTGGATTCTGAGTCATGGGGAAAGCAAAAGAATTGTCAAAGGATCTGCGGGAAAAGGTAGTTGAACTGTATAAAACAGGAAAGGAATATAAAAAGCTATCCAAGGAATTGAGAATGCCAGTCAGCAGTGTTTAAACTCTAATCAAGAAGTGGAAAATGCGGAGTTCTGTTGAAACCTTGGTCAGGTAGACCAACTAAAATTTCAGCCACAACTGCCAGGAAAATTGTTCGGGATGCAAAGAAAAACCCACAAATAGCTTCATGTGTAATACAGGACACTCTGAAAACCAGTAGTGTGGCTGTTTCAAGATGCACAATAAGGATGCACTTGAAGAAAGATGGGCTGCATGGTCGAGTTGCCAGAAGAAAGCCATTACTATGCAAATGCCACAAAGTATCCCACTTACATTATGCCAAACAGCATAGAGACAAGCCTCATACCTTCTGGCACAAAGTCATTTGGAGTGATGAGACCAAATTTGATGACTGATGTTTTGGGGATGTGTGAGCTACAAAGATCACAGGGAATTTGGTCAAATTTGATGGCAAGATGAATGCAGTATGTTATCAAAAAATACTGGAGGAACATTTGCATTCATCAACCAGGAGGCTGCGCATGAGACGAACTTGAACATTCCAACTTGACAATGATCCAAAACACAAGGCCAAGTTGACCTGTCATTGGCTACAGCAGAATAAAGTGAAGGTTCTGGAGTGGCCATCTCAGTCTCCTGATCTCAATATCATTCAGCCACTCTGGGGAGATCTCAAACATGCAGTTCATGCAAGACAGCCCAAGAATTTCCAGGAACTGGAGGCTTTTTGCCGAGAGGAATGGGCAGCTTTACCATCTGAGAAGATAAAGAGCCTCATCCACAAATACCACCAAGGACATCAAGCTGTCATTGATGTTAAAGGGGGCAATACACAGTATTAAGAATTATGGTATGTAAACTTTTGATCATGGTCATTTGGGTAGTTTCTGTTGTCAGTATGATTTAAAAAGAGTCAACACAGTTTATTGATAAATACATGGTTTCAGCCAAACACTAACCATGAGTGAAATAAATGTTTTTGTGATCTCATTCATATTCTTTGAAACATGGCCAAGAAATCATAAATTCTGCCAGGGTATGTAAACTTGTGAGCACAACTGTATCTATTTACTACATCATCTTTCACATTATACAAAAACATTGGGCTAACTTTACTATTGTTTTGGGTTTTTTGAAATGCATGAAATTTTGTCTTTTTTCCTAAAAAAAAAAAAAAAAAAAAAAATTGAGTTTGAAAGACCGCTGTGCAAATGCCATATGACATCAAATATTGCAATGATTGACATTTTATTCTCTAGGGTGTCTGCTGAAAAAAATATATAATGTTTGGGGGTTCTAAGTAATTTTCTAGCAAAAAATATGGATTTTAACTTGTAAGCAACAAATGTCCGAAAAAGGCTTAGGCATGAAGGGGTTTAAAATCCCAGTGGTTATTAAATACCGCAAAAGAAAGATGCATCTGTCTAAAACAAAAAAAAAAAAAAAAAAAAGAAACCTAAAATCTATCGGGGTACAGTTTACATGACAAAGTATTTGTCATTCAATGTATCACCATGCTGAAAACTAAAAAATATCCTGGATAGGAAGGGGGTACACCCCTTCCCCCAAAAGGACATACCGTACGTCCTCTGGTTGAAGTAGGTATACTGGGGCCATGGCTGCAGGTGTAGCCAGGTTTCGTTTAATTTTCAGCTAGCGATGCTGAAAAATGTAAAAGCAATCAGAGCAGCTAAAAAGCTACTGGATTGTTTTACATGCAGCAGAAGGTGGTCTCCACCCCCCCCCCCCCATCCTTCCCCACCATTTTCCAGGGGTCTCCCCAGGACTGAACGTGGCTTACCATAGATTTGACCAATGATCGTAAGTAATGTCCCAGATCATGTTTTTGGTCTAAAACTGGAGGCAACAAGTGTTTTGTAACATACGGTTTCAGTCTAATGTAAACAGGCTGTTACTGGCCCGTGACAGCTTCTTATAAAACCATTCTTGGTTTGATTGCATGATTTGAATGGGAGACGAAAGATTTGGGGGTCTAATTGTCCGAGCAAAGAATACCTGTCACTGCCCACACTATCACAAGGGATGTTGTTCATCCCTTGTTATAGCAATAAAGTTGATTAAAAAAAAAAGAAAGTGTGTAAAAATAAAACATTTAAATAAGATACATAATAAAAAAGATTTGAAACGGCCCTTGCTCATGCACAAAGGCAAAGGCATATGTAGGTTGCTCACACATATGTAAATGGTGTTTGCACCACATGTAAAGTATTGCTGCTAATGTTGTCGCGAAACGAAAATTCCAGTACCTGACCTCCTATGTAACTGTAAACTCTAACCTGTAAAAGCTTATAAAGTGTCACCTGTGGAGATTTTTAACTACTGTAGTATCGTGCCGTTCCACCAACATGCTCCATTTTAAAGTGTTTTAATGAACAATTGGGTATTATATGGTGGTTTTGTACATTAAAATTTACTAAAATGTATTTAAAAAAAATTGCTTTTGGATAACCACTTCGCAAATACCATGTGACATAAAAAATTGTCAGACCCACCATTTTATTCTCTAGGGTCTCTGCTTCAAAACATATGTAAGGTTTGGAGGTTCTAAGAAATTTTCTAGCAAAATAATGTTGATTTTTCCATAGTATGCAAGAAGTGTCAGAATAGGTCTGGTTTAATTATACAGTACATGTAAATAGATGCAGCCAGGTTTGCTCATAACAAACTGAGTTGGCCAAATCTCTGGGAACAATTCACTGCTTGTGTCACTGATTTGTTATCTCAACTGGTTTTAAGCAGAGCGATTGACTGAGGCTGCTGAAATAGCTCATAATATGTTCTCACTACAGAAAAAATATTTTCCTTGTTAATGTGTTGTAACCATATTATTTTTTTATTGATTTATTTATTACAGGTACTTATATAGTTATACACTGTGTGCAGAATTATTAGGCAAATGAGTATTTTGACCACATCATCCTCTTTATGCATGTTGTCTTACTCCAAGCTGTATAGGCTCGAGAGCCTACTACCAATTACATCATCCGAGAGCTCGGATATGTCGAACCTCATTCTGTTGTACGTATTTCTCCTACTACACCAGTTTTATGAGTAAACGGATTATTAAGACGTGTGTCACATATTGATATATTCATGGACATTATTTATTTAGTTATTTTTTTATTATACCAATGTTGTGTAATTGTTCCTTTTATAAAAAAGACATCACTCTTGTATAATACTCGATAAAGTCGTCGGAGTCAGTTAGCGAGACGAATTTTGGTCAACTCTATTGTTTAGTCACTGTGTTCGTCACTTAACAAGGGTCTCTAAACCGGTTGAGTCAAACAATACTCGTTTGGACC